>BHFT01049513.1:0-43541 GCA_004320025.1 Laticauda laticaudata | reverse complement strand
GTATGGAGAAGTGATAACCCGGGACCATGCTATTCTCAAAAAAAGATATTTTATTTGTATTATGTATTGTGAAAGCCCAAATAAAATTTTTACACACAAAAAAAGATTGGCTGTTTTATGATATGGGTCAATATAGGTAGTCCTCAATTTACCACCACAACTGAACCCAAAATTTCTGTTGCTGAGACATTGTTAAATCGGTTTTGTCCCATTTTAGACCTTCCTTGCCACAGTTGTTCAGTGAATCACTGTAATTGTTAAGTTAATAACAGAATTGTTCAGTGAATCTGGCTTCCCCATTGACTTTGCTTGTCAGAAGGCTTATAAAAGTTGATCACATGGCCCTGGCACACTGAAACTGTCATAAGTATGAGCCAGTTGTCAAGCATCTGAATTTTGATCCTGTGAATATGGAGATGCTGCAATGGTCATAAGTTGTGAAAAATGGTCAAGACACGTTTTTCAGTGTCATTGTAACTTCAACCAGTCATAAAATGAATTGTTGTAAGTCAAGGACCAGTATCTCAAGAAAGTTTTAAACCTATATTCAGAAGCACGGTAGGCTGCAACTTTTTCTAGGCTCTTGCTTACATAAACTTCTTTTTTTTTAAGAGCAGCTGGTAGTAGCTTTCCTGACAATAAACAATATGAGAGTGAAGGTTCATTCTCTGAGCTTGTGGGTCGGTTTCTAAACATTTCATTAGCAGGCTAAGTAACATCTTCAGTGGAGTTTGGGGGGGGTATCAGTGTCCTTCTGTTTATGGGGGCTTCAGGTGTGGGTATATCAAGTCAGAGTCTTGTGATGGGTCTTGTGATAAGGAGATTACATCAGGTCAGGGCCATTGGGAGGTGAACTGCTGGTGGGGGAGTTGTGTGAGTTAGTTGAAGGTCGGTGCTGTCTCTGGTTGGCTGGGCGGTTGATTTGAATTCTGAGGCAGTGGTGGGATTCCAAAAATTTTACCAGTTCAATGGCCGTGGCTTGGTGGCATGGTGTGCTTTGGTGAGTGTGGCTTAGTGGATGTGGCAGGGGAAGGATACTGTAAAATCTCCATTCCATCCCAACTCCTGGGGGAAGAATACTGCAAAATCCCATTCTCTTCCCACCCCACTAATCTGCTTTCCAGCTTTATTCTCCTGTGCAGGGCAACAAAAGAAGACCCAGCCGATCAGCTGGGACTCGGAGAGGGGGGTAGAGAAGAGATGGGGGCAGGGCCAGTCAGAGGTGGTGTTTGCTGGTTCTTCAAACTATTCAAAATTTCCGCTACCGGTTCTCCAGAACTGATCAGAACCTGCTGAATACCACCTCTGTTCTGAGGGGTTCGTAAGCTGGTTGTAGGTCAATGTGTCTGTTGATGGCATTGCTTGCACAGTAAACAGTTCTTCTATAAACAGAAGAACACTGACACTGACACCCCCTAAACTCTGCTGAAAATGTACCTAGCCTGGTAATGAAATCAACCCACAACCTCGGAGAATGAACCTTTACCCTCATCCTTCACTGGAGCTACAGATATTCGCCACTATTGCAATAAGCAATATCTGCAGAGACAAAGTTAGAAAAATCCCTTTTCTTAACTTGGCTCGCAATAATCTTTCAATAGTCACATAAGGACATCAGTCTTCACCACTATTTTTTTGCCAAATCAGACTCAGCAGTGCGGACAGCAAAATTATCCTGGCATAACTTTTCATTGGTTTAAGGAGTGGTGGGTAGTACTTTAGTGCAGTCACCTGGAACAACCCTGAGATGAACTGAGTATAGAAATTGGTTTTCTGTCCTTCAAAGTTACAGCATTTCCTGCTCTTTGTCCATTAGCATAGTTAAGGGAAGAATTTGTCTTCAGTAATTCCAGAGTCACTGCAAGTTGGGCTGAATATAAATTCATTATTATTGTTGTTGGTTGCACAGTCAGCTAGATGTTTAGACTGGATTTGGCATTGTATCTACCTATAGAGTATTTCCCAAGGACAAGGAGAAAATTGATATTGTCTGATGGTGTTAAATTGATGGTCTGATGGTAGAATGTAGGCTACTATCAGTAAAGGTGCCTTTTGCAATTCACTGATGTGAATTCTTGTCAGTGCCAATGGTATTCAAGTGGTGTTCCAGATGTTTTGGAATTACACCCAAGGTTCCTATTACTATTGGCACTATTTTTGCTTTTATTATTATTAGTAATTTCTGGAGTCTTCAGTCCATGGGGATATGTGTGTTTGCCTGTGTGTAAATACAGCAAACTTAATCTTAATTTAAGTTGCTTAAAGACTTAGTTGGTACATTTACAGAAATCTGGTTACCATTAACCAGATCTGGTGTTTTGTGGATTAGCATATTGACCAAAGCCAGCCTGTTTTATTGTGTGTAATATGTTAATTCAGTAACCAAGTTAAGTGTTTTATATGAATACTGCCATCCAATCTGTGTTCATAGCTCCCAAACTCCAAGAATTGATTTACCTAGTCTGCTTAGCATTAGAAGTTGTGATGGTTATTCTTCCTTACTCTCACCATTTACCATTAGCAACACCACCAGAAGACACACAAACACGTCCAGTTATCAGCTCTAGGCTACAAAAAAAACCTGACAACTACTAGATCAGACCTGTAAAACTGGCAGCCCATTGGCCAGATGTGTCATGTACAGCCACACCCACTTTGGCTCCGCAGGTCAGGATTCAGTTACCCCCATTTAAATCATGACTCTTGAGCCAAACTTCCAAAACTTCAAAAGGATTTATTGGGAGTTAAAATGTTTGGCACTGCCTGGGTGAAGCCGACTCTGAGACATATAATTCATTGTCACCCTTGACCCTGGTTTTCCCCCATCCCCTGGGTGTATCGTCATTCATATTCTCCAGTGGGACACATCCATAGGCAAGGGTCATCAATCATACTCTCTCGTTAGAATTTTGTGCGGCAGAAACTTCAGTCACCTAGTTACTATCTTTGAAAACATTTATGGAATGCACTTTTGGTTTGGAAGCTGCCACACTGCACCCCTCTCCCTTTCTGTTGGCAACTCTAAAAAGACCATAGAAATATTTTATGAGTTGACACTGCAAAGGCAAAAACATTGTGATATATCACAATACATCATGTGATGCAATTGAGTTTGACACCTGTGTACTCGAGGATAACAAGAGCATACTCTTGACTTTTTGCTAGAGAACAAGGTTATCAAAAGCAGATGTGACAGGAATAGGAAAGTTGCAGTCATTCACTGAGCCTTGGTGGCGCAGTGGTTAGAATGCAGTACTGCAAGCTAATTCTGCTGCCTACCAGCTGCCTGCAATTTGGCAGTTCAAATCTCACTAGGCTCAAGGTTGACTCAGCCTTCCATCCTTCTGAGATGGGTAAAATGAGTACACAGATTGTTGGGGGCAATATGCTGACTCTGTAAACTGCTTAGAGAAGGCTATAAAGCACTGCAAAGCGGTAGATAAGTCTAAGTGCTTGTGCTATTCTGTTATGGATCTCCAATCTAGTAATTGCTGTATCCTTCTAATTATTGGCAAAAAGCTTTAATTCCGTCACATTTTCTAGGGTCCTCTTTGGATGACCAGCCTATCCCTCAATTTCAAGTCTTTCTGTGGGAGAGAGACATGGGTATAATTGTGCTTTACCATGTGATCAGGAAAGAATCCTTCAATCAGAATTTTTAGTTGCAAGAGAACTGCTATGGCTTTTACCTAAAGTTAGTTATAGACTGTCTTCAGATCTTTTCATCCAACTACAGCTGGTGGCAGTGGTAGGGATAAAGGGTGAATCCCTATCTATCTCCCCTTTACAATTCAATTTTTCAATTCCTAGGAAAACTCTTTAATGAAATAATCATGTTTATGCGTGTATTCAGCATTGAAATGAAATCAATATTTGACTAGTAAGAGAAGATTATCTAGGTAGGGTAACTCTTTCAGCTGTCTTGGTACTGAGATTTCTTTTGAAGAAAAAGGCCATATAAACTTCTTGAATTTCCTTAAAAATAGAAAATAGGATTACTGTTCTCTTAAGAGTAAAAGAGGACTAAGGATCAAAATCAAACATATTATAAGAACCATAATATTTTAGAATTGAAAAGGGCTATTTTAGGCTGTCAATTTTCAGTTGTATATAGGAATCCAAAATTGCAATAATTCTTCACAGATTCTTGCTAGCCTTCACAAACTTATTTCGTTGTCATACTTATATGATAACAAATTATTCTGGGTAGCATTAAAAAATCTTTATAAACTACAAATATTTACAAAACAATGTTATTAAAAGCTCTAAAATTATGAAAAGCATAAAGTTAAAAGAAATACTGGATCAAGAACAAATATTAAAAAGACAGAGCCACTTCAATATTCAACTTCAATATTTCACATTTGATGAAAAGGAGAGCTCCATACCTCTGGACGGTAACCTTTTATATTAACTTACATTAAAGTGGATCTTATTTTCGTTAATGTAAAGCCATTAGTTCATGTTCTGCATTCTGGAATAATAAAGAACAGGTCTTGACATTTTTGTGTGAGATATATTTTCAAATATTTGAAGAGTGCACCACATCAGGCTCCTCTTATCTAGATAGACATTCCCAGATCCCTGAGTAACTTCATTCTTCTCTTTAAGGCTGAGCTGCATGGCCAGGTTCTCTAATATTAAGTATATTCCTCAAGGGCATGACCACCAAAAGGGTAACTTTTTTCTATTGTACCTCTAGCATTACAATCCAATTTTATTGCTACAATTCATTTAATTCTAGACATGTACCTCCATTCTAATTGGCAATGTGTGATGTAATGGAAGCATCTCCATATACTCCTCTGTCACTGGTTAATTCCCTCCTCAGGCATTTTATCCCCTTTCTGGACTTTAATTAGGGAGACTCTGTTTCTTATTTTTCTTTGTTTCATTTATTGACTGGTGAAACCACAGTGCTCTTTTTTTAGCTGCTTCATTAACAGTCAAGAAGCTTAAGGAAAACTCTAAATATTTCCAGTTTTTCTGAATCCTTCCTAAAGGAAGGTTCCCCATCCCAGATAAAATACATAACAGCAGCATTTAAAGAGGAAAAATATTTTCTGCTATTTAGAAGCTATATTTCTGCTGATGCATCCTAAAAAAATTATTGGTCCTTTCTGTACCACATCAAAGTGCTAATTTATTTTCAGGTTACACTGAGCTCCTATTATGCTAAACTGTGAGTTCCGCATCTCCACCTTTTGCATCAATTGTTACCTATTTGGCCAATAAATGCTCAGCTCCATTCAGTTGCCCCAATTCTACCCTGAATTAAGGAATTAAAGGTAAAGGTTCCCCTTGCACATGCATGATAATCATTTCCAGCTCTAGGGGGTGGTGCTCATCTCCGTTACAAGGCCAAAAAGCCAGCGCTGTCTGAAGATGTTTCCATGGTCATGTGGCTGGCATGACTAAACACTGATGGTGCATGGAACGCTGTTACCTTGCAACCAAGGTGGTCCCTATTTTTCTACTTGCATTTTTATGTACTTTTGAACTGCTAGGTTATCACAAGCTGGGACAAGTAACAGGAGCTCACTCTGTTATGCAGCACTAGGGATATGAACCACCAACCTGCCAACCTTTCTGATTGGCAAACTCAGTGTCTTAGCCACTGAGCCACCGCATCCCAGTTGAATTAAGGAATTACAAGTTCATAAAAAGGGAGGGGGTTTATTATTTTCAGCATTTCAAAAACTACTGAAATTATTATCTGCTCAAAAGAATGATTTTTTTTTCAAATCAATACTGATTTCTAACATCAGATGGTTTTCCAATAGTTACAGAGCAATCTCTTATGATCTGTTCTGGAATCTTCCAGATATCCACATCAAGCTGATGATTCTATCATTTTCTAGGTCTTTGTATTTCTGGAAATAGGGACAGGCAGCACTTGCCTTTTCTCAGTTATTTGGTATTTTACTCATGTTTCAGGATTTGTCAAACAAGGTAACATAAAGATCTGGCAGTGGCATCTTCAAGTTCTTTTTCATATCCTAGAATGCACTTCATCTGACACTGGAGATTTAAATCCTAACTAGAGATGCTTCCTGACAATTTCTATCAATGTCAAACTCTAATGCTGTCCTTTAATCCTGCAAGGAAGCAAGATAGTCTGATGGCAGGTTATATAAGACTGGTGGTGTAATGAAAAGTCTTCCAATTGTACAGAAGTCATTTACTGGGGAGAGAGACATACTNTGGGGAGAGAGACATACTAGGGATTGTTATTGGCACAAAAGTAAAGTCTACGTGTTTTATATGAGGCAAGGATAAGAAAACTGACAATTTACAGCACAGGTGTCAAACTCGCCACATCACGTTGCCATCACATGACATATTGTGATGTTTTTCCCATTCATGGAGCTAGAGTGGGTGTGGCCTGCATGTAACACATCTGGCCTGCGGGCCACCAATTTGATACCTCTGACACAGTGTCTGTCATTTTTGCCAATGTTAGCTGTGCATCATGATTCTGCAATATTTGGATGACCAAGAATTAGCCATCTGTGTCCAAAGATCCATCACACTTCTCTGCAGAAAAAAGATACTGGACAAAAATACACACTTGGTTGGAAAAAATGATAAAGCAACACAGAGATTTGAAACCTGAAATATTTCTATTAGGAATGGTACCTGAAGTTTTTTTTACAGTAAAAAAAACCATATTTAATTATACATGTATTAACAGCAGCCAGAATTGTATTTGCTCAGAATTGGAAAAGTGAAAAGATACTGATAAAGGGAAAAGTAATTGAGAAAATATTTGAATGTGCAGAGATACATATAATTGAACATTGTAATCAAAGAAAAAGAAGAAGCAGAATATTATATGGTATAGAGTTTATTTTATCAATGGTTGGAAAATAAAACAAATTAAAATGGACTAAATGAATATATAGAGAAATAAGTTAAGATTGTTAAAAAAAATAATAGATATATTAAATAATAGTTATAAGAAAGTGTGATCATTGTTATATTGGTAAGAAAAGTATTAATTATAATTGTCAGCACAAAACATATGTAGCCAGTCGACACACACTATTGAAATGAAAGATGGAATTATTGTAAATATAAAATTTAAAAAATATTTAAAAAAAAAAACTCTGCAGAAAAATGATGGATAAAAATGCGAGGAAGTAAATGACCAAGACATGAGAAAGCTTTAAAAAGAGAGAGAAAAATGATAAAACTAAAAATAGCAAATGGTCTGGTGTATAATACATACACAAGCATGCAAAGCGCACCAACAACTATCGGATTAGTTGAAAACAATCTGAATTGTCTCTTTTGATCATACAACTTGGATTTTCTTGTCACAGAACAGAGGATTTCTGCAAAACAAATAAGCAAAAAGCAATTCAGAGCCTCAAGGTTTTAGGTTATAAACTTCAGTCCAGTCAGAGGAGCTGAATGTTATTTGTAGACCAGCTGTGGTTGGAATTGCCTACAAGAGATTGATATATTTCACTCGTCAGCAAAGCTAATTTCTTAGTGGAGATGGAGTCTGGCTTATTAGTTCAATAGCAAGCCAAGCATAAAGGAATGCTGAGATGCATATAAATGAAGAGAGGGCAGCTGAAAGGAGCTGAACCTGATGGAACGCAAAAGGCTACCAAACATACTTAGTTTTTATTTCATTACTATTCCCAATGCATTTGGACATACTTTTATTTTGTAAACTACCATAAGTGATTTTTACATTGGGGGAGGGGAATAGCTTATCAAATTCTGGAGTCATACATTTATGTATCAAAGAAGAGAAGCATTTTAAGGGGTACAATACATGGTGTACCTGTGTGAATGAAAGTGCATAAAGAGGAGCAATTCTTTTGATCCTGGTATCTTTGATGACATCACTGCCCTGCTGCCTTATTTCCATTTGGGGGATATGAGTGTGAGGGTTTTTTTTCCCCACTATGGTACTGAAGGAAGTCACACCTCCTAGAAGGATGGAATATTTTGAGAAATATTTAAAAAGGCAGAATATATTATATTTCCCCTAAAAAAGAAATGGAAATCTTAAGGGAAACAGAAATTCCCTGCCCCCAACAGATATTCAGCTCCCTGTCTCCAGCAGATATTTGGTGCCCATTAAGAAAGACTGGGCCAGCCTATCTACAAAAAACAAAAGACAAAACAAAACAGTTCCAGGATGATGGGATTATCCTTAGAGAAAAGCCATTCAGTCACAACAGGAACTGCACAACAAGCTCCTTCATTGCATCAGGCCAAGCTTCAGCCAGGCTTGACTCAGATAACCTACAAAATTAGCTATGACAGCAACAACTACCCCATGGCCGTTGATCTGTGCGGTCCTTTGTACTCTCTGAGCTTGGTTGTTTTCTTACAGACATTTCATTCTCGAACTAGTAACTAGTAAACTAATTATTTACTTGTGGGGATTTCATTACCCAAATAGGTAACATCATCAGTGCACTGATTAATTTAACTATTTGGGTAATGAAATGCCTGCAAGTAAATAACCAAGCTCAGACAGCACAAAGAACCACACAATAGCACTTTTATGATAAGGCTATGGTAACACAATCTTGTTAAAGGCCCTGTCACACTGGCCGACGGATGCAAAACGTTTGTAAAAAGGACACAGACACAGCGGACGAGAACAAAAAATGCTTCATGCCGTTGTTATCCGCTCTCAAAAACAGGCGGCAAAAAATTTGCCATAACCAGACGAGTGGCGACAACACGGAAAGGAACAGACGGGGGAGGATGTCAGGCGCATGGAAAGCGGATCGCTCTCACGCAAGCCTAGCGGATTGGGAAGCGGATGGGAGCAGATTTGCACATCCAGCAAGGCTTCTGGGACGCAACAAAGCGGCATGCCGGAACGGAGAAGCAGCGGTATGCAGGAGCGCGCATGCCAAAAGCGGCATGAAGCGGGTATGCAGAGCGAAGCCTAGCGGATGCCTAGCGGAAAGGCTTAGCGGATATGCCTAGCATTCACTCGGCATTGTGGGGCAGGATGCACTTGCGTCAGCCCGCGTTGGAGTAGTAAAGGGAAGCAGTTCGCAACAAGCAGGTCACCATTCACAGGAAAGACCTGCTTTCAGCTATACAGCTTGCTAGCCAGCCAGCCAGCCAGGCCAACACACCCAACACACCATGGGAAGAACACAGAAGTCTCTGCCATCTGCTCGCCACGCCCTGGCAAGGAGGACAGGGCTCACCTCTCACCCCGCGCTGGTCCGACTCTGCTTCTGCTGGGCTTCTGCTCTGCTTCGGCCTCGATCTTCTGGGTGCTGGAGCTTCTGCTGATTTTCTGCCTTCTGGAAGGTCGGTGCTTCTGCTGGATGCTGCTTCTGCTGAGGTGGTGCTTTGTGAGTGTTACTCTGCTGGCATTGCTCCTGGTGCTGCTGCTTCGGCTCGGTGCTTACTCTGCTGGCACTGGCTCCTGGTGCTGGTGCTTCTGGCTGGTGCTGTACTTCTGTGCCAACTGGATCTTGGTGCTGGTGACCTTCTTGCTAGTGCTTACTCTGCTTGGCACGCTTCCTTGTGCCTGCTGGTCCTGTCTGGTGCTACTCTGCTGGCGCTGCTTCCTGGTCCTGCGGTCCTGCTTTCCTGCTGGTGCTCCTGGTCCTGCTGCGTGCTCCTGGTCTGGCTCGTGCTCCTGGTCCTAACTGGTCCTGCTGGTGGCTCCTGGTCCTGCTTCCTTCCTGCAGCTCCTCGCTCAGGGCGTGTGTCTGCTGGTGGTCGGTCCGCTGCTGTTGCTGCTACCTGTTGCTGCTACGTGTGCTGCTGCTGCTACTGGTGGTGGTGTGGAGGAGCAGTCCTTACAACTTGAAGCCCTCTGATGCAGGGCCATATGCCCTGCAGAATGAGGACAGAGGCAGATTTGCAACCAACGGGAGACGGAGCAATAACAACATAGAAGAGGAACACTGAGAGAGGAAGGTGCTGGAGTGGCTGAGGGAGAATGAGCTATCTATGGCGGAAGGGACACAGGCTTCTACAGAGACACACCAAAAGAAGCAGGCTGCCTTGGAGAGAGAAGTGGAGAGCCGGGCTATAACTTCGGAGGGTCTCCTCGGTGGTGGAAAGCACATGCAGCACCTGTTACGGGAAAGCTGCACCTCAACGAAAATCTGGCGGCGGGGTCAGGA
The DNA here is from genome assembly GCA_004320025.1 of Laticauda laticaudata. Taxonomy (NCBI): domain Eukaryota; kingdom Metazoa; phylum Chordata; class Lepidosauria; order Squamata; family Elapidae; genus Laticauda; species Laticauda laticaudata. The sequence continues at coordinate 33,414 of BHFT01049513.1, read as the reverse complement.
TGCAATGACAGAGAGACGTACGTGATGGCCAAGTAAGCTTCTTAGAGGTGAATCCGCCACTGAGGAGCAGCCCGCTCTGACAAACCGCTCCTCATTCAGGCAGCCTGCTGAGAGCCAATCCTCTTTCTGGCACAAAGAGTCAGCTCCTGTGTCCAGGCAGGTATCTGTGGAGCGTGCGCATGATGGAGACCCCCCCGTACAGCTGCGCACTACCCGTGGGGAAGCACGTGAGGACGATCCCTGGGCGTATGGGAGGAATGGAGACAGGGCACTTCCACCACATGCCCAACCGGCACTCCACCCCCAGCTCCGAGCTCCACAGAAATAGGCAGAGAGAAACACAGGGGCAGAGCCACACTGTCTGCTGGAGATAAAGAGACAGCCATCAGAGCAGCGTAGAGATCTCCTCTCTCAGCTGGGTCATTTTACCTGATGCCCCATCCTCCAAACTGCAAGCCCTTCCTCCACTCTATGTCAACCAGACCCATGCATGAACACTGGCGGTAACCCCACAGTACCAGGGTGGTGAAGGACGTGGATCAACCGACGTTTCCTTCACAACCCTCCAGACCAAGATGAACCTGCTCCCGAACCAGTCCAGGCCTGTCTCCTCCTCACCCCAGGATGTCCCTGCCCTTCCAAGGCTTCCACACGGCCCTCCACACCTACAAAGGCTACGCTACCAGAGGAGAGTCCAGAAGCAATCGGGCACGCCCTTCCCAGTCCAGGCACAGGTACATCAGACACGCACAACGGTGCCCAATTGTATGCACCCGATGCACCCACCACGCCACCGATGCCACCCACGCCACCGATGCCACCCACGCCCAGTCACTGCACCCAGCTGCCAGGACCCAGACAGCCCACCCCTGAGACTGGGCACGCCATCAGAGTGACCAGAAAAGTACCAGAGACTGGTGGCTAACCTGTTGACTTATATTTTTGCTTTGGACACCTTGACTTGGGTCATTTTTCTTTTACAGCTTGTATTAATAAAGAATTATCTTTGCTTCACACAACTTGCTCTCATTTTTTAGATAAATAAAATCTTGGTGGAAACTTTAGAAATGGTTTAAGCCTTTGCATGCTGTCGGGATGGGTTAAGATAGCAGTGGGATGGGCAGGGATACCTTTGGGATGGGTAATAGCTGTGGGATGGGCAGAGATACCTTTGGGAGGGTAATAGCTGTGAGAATGGGCAGGGATACCTTTGGGATAGGTGGGAAATAGAACTGATGGGCATATTGATGGGACTAAAGCAACGATATAACCTCCAGTGCAAGCATAGTGGGACTGTATGGTCCACCTGCCCAGCTGCCACACCTATGGCCCTTTATTATAAATAACAATGTTAATACATTCATCCACACATGTCAACATAAACACAACTCTTTATTAAATGCCCTGTTCATTGCTTAGGCCCACCCAACATACATGGCCCAACTCATCAGTGGTGAGGAGACAGGCTGAAGAGAGAGACATCCATTAATCATCCTATCATCCTGTCTTGCCACTCCACTGCTCCATGCCTGGGGAGTTGCACCAGTGTCTCAGGAGGTTGTGCTGCTGCTTCCCCTTCATGTGAAGCTCTGTTGTGGCCTATGCACATCCTTAGTGTCTATCAGGTTTCACCCTTGCCTCCATTCCCCAGGCTCCATGTCCCCCATTGCCTGTGGTGGAGGTCCACAAGACCCGTTTCTGCAAAGACTGAGAATCGGTAAAGTGCGGTGCGCATGAGATTTGTGCAGGAATGCAGCAAGCTCTCCACGATCCTCCTCCGGTCTGTGGGTGAGCTGCATCAGGTGGAGGCGCACGAGGGCCTGTTCTGCAAGAATGGTCTAGCGGATGACGCATTAAGATTGTGCAGATGCAGGCAAGGCTTCCACGATCCTCCTCACGGCTGCCCATGACGCTTGGGTGATGCTGCACTGGTGTGTGAAGTAACCTGGGAACGGTTGGGCAGGATGAAAGGTGTTCGTTCACCACCCCCTTGCCCTGACAGCCTGTTTGTTGAAGAATCCTCTTTCACAGGCTGAGGTAATCTTGAAAGTGTTAAGGCTTCATGAAGTAGGTTCTGAGGGGAAGAAGGAGCGGCATCCCCCACGATGGAAGTCAGGGGCACATCTTCGTGTCGCTGGGCAGGGGGTCTGGATTTGGGAAGCCCATGAGAGGTGCGTTCCAGGCCCCTCTTGAGTCACTGGCGTTGGTATACCGGGGCATCCTGAAAGATGACACCGTATGCCTGAAGCATCGATGTACATGAACTTGTAGTCAGCATCAAACCCATGGCAAAGAGGATGATGCTGAAAAGCCCTTGTAGGTGAAATAGTGGACCCCGACTTGCTGGAGCTTTGCAGCCACGTGCTTCCCATCTTGGCTCCAAAAGGTGTGGGGGAAGTTCCACCTCTGATACCACTTTCTGCAATACTTTCTTTCCAGCCTTCTTCAGTGGAGGGGCACTCGAGGACTCCTCCAGGTATTCTTCGATGCATTGGCCTGACCACTTCTCTTCCACAATATGCTGTGGTTTGTGTGGCACCTCCAGGCCATTACTGCATGCCCCTGTAGTGGTCCCTCGAGGGCCAGTGGCGCAGGAGTCAGTGCACCTTGAGCCAGGCTCCAGGCTGGCCGGAAGTTGGGCTCCTGCTTGCGTCACAACCTGGGTCTCAGCCGGCTTGCACAACTTCGTCAAACATGGCTGGAGCAATCCTCATGAGACGTCTGGAATGCACGAGTGTCGTTCGTTCCGCCAGCTTCCACCATCAGCTTGTTGCACAAGTCTGTATCATGCTCTCTTTCCCGATCCATCTTCGACCCAGACACCTCTTGGACGCTCCTTTTCTTTCCCGATAGAACAGTTGAAAGGCCTGTAGATGACTTCACACTTTGCAGAACAATGGTGGCTCCAAAAAGGGACTGTGCTTACCGATTCCCATGGTGGGACATCTTGGATGCTGTGGACAAGAGCAAGAGCCAGATGAAGGCTGCAAGAGGTCTGCACAGAAGGGCTGCTGACTGAAAGTGAGATCCAGGTGAGTGTGCTCCCCCTTTCTTATAGGAAATAAATAAGGTTATTCGCACTTATTGTGTCCTGTTTGCATCCTCGAGGCATCCTCGTAAAGACATCCTTTAATATCCCGAGATAGGTCCCCTCTGCAAACGTTTTGTCCATTTTAACATGCTTTTCTTTGCGAGCTCCGCATCACTTTCATACCTTTCTCGTCCGGCTACTAACCTGCGCATCCGTTCCGCAATCCGTTTTTGCTTCCTCCCTGTGCCCTTTTTCCGCTGGAAAGGCAGAATTTGAGTTGCGCGGATGCGCAGCGGATGCCTAGCAGATATAGTGGATGCGTAACGGATACAACGGATGTAGAACATGATGTTTCCCTGGTATGCGTTGCGAACATGCCAGGAATGGATGCGTCTTGGATACATTTTCTGCTAAAAGTTTTGAGCAGGCTCAAAAACTTGTTGAGCAGATGGAACCTCAGTCGGACGGAATGCTGGATAAGAGAGCATGAAAAACGGAGGCCCAGTGCAGTTACTGAACGGATGTGAAGCAAGTCTTTCTCTCCGTTTTACATCCTCTTTCCATCCGTTGGTGCAGTGTGACATGGGCTTAAGTCTCAATGTATTTCCCTCTCCCTCTTTTATCTTCATAAGAACAAGGGATGGTTTGACTGAGATGCTTTTTCAGGTTACAGTTTCAGCCTAGATTGAGATTTATTTTATCTTATCATTATCTTGATGTGATTCTTCCATTTATTCCTCAACCTTATGGAATTCACAGCAAAGAAAGACAGAATACTGCAGATCTTTTTAGGAATGTTAATTCTTCATCCACTTAGTCCTATCATATCTAATCTTCAAGCCAGTAAGTTTCATTTAAAATTATTTGACAGGTATTGTAAAGTACTAGGAGCAGATGCAACATGAACAATTCAGTGATGAAAGTTGTCAATTAAAAGTGCTTGAAAATCAATGCTGGTAGAGGTAATTAAACAGCAGAAAAAAGAAACCAACGTCTTCTCTTTTCTGTTCATATGGCTAGCTTCTATTGCCTGTCCTCTTGACTGTGGGAAAAATTGCTAGAGATGGATTCTGAAGGGTCAAGTGAGAAGGGGAATACAAATGTATAAGCTGAACAGAGGGTTGGGAATGGGGGAGAAACTTGGGCTGTGGCATGGTTTCAGCTTTGAATGGTTTATATTTATTTTGCATTGTTGTAGCTGATTTCTGATCAGTTTGTGATTCATGATAAAGCCAGAATGACTGTCAATCTCCCTTTTTGCACTGTGATATAACGTTGTGATGATCTTTCTTAGGGGAAGTGAAGAGAAGCAAATTTGCTGGCTGGAGGCCTTACTTAACATTTGGGAATGAGTTGAGGACTCCAATAGGTGGAGTGTTTTCCTGAGTTTTGAGATCTGAGTTATTTTTCAAGCTACTTTAAAGTGAATTTTCAGATTAATGCAACAATTCTCATGGGCATCCTGCCTCATAATTGCAGAATATGGCATATCAATTCCAGCAAACATAAGCAGAGGGAACTTGAGGATCTGTAAATAAAGGGGCTCTGACACTGTACGTCATTTCTGTAGTCCATCCCTGCTTCTTGGAATGTAAGCTTGCTTGTGCTACTTGGCCTGACCTGAATAAATTCTCATTTCCTCTTGTTTATAAGCATGACAAATAGATGCTGTGCTTTTTTAAAAAACACATTTAGTTTTGTTACAATAGGAGCCAGATGGAAACCAAGCCAAATTCCACTGCATATAAAATCCTTGCCTTGGGAGCAACAAAGAAGGTGATATTTGAAACGGTCACAAATTGTGGATTTGTCATGGGAAATCACTAATCCATAAACTTCATCCAGCCCATGAAAATTGTCCAATTCTGCTTTTCCTGTTCTCTTCCTGGAATCCATGGGAAACAGGGAAACTTTTCAGCCTATCAAATATTAAGACTTTCTAATCAATTGTTTTGTCTATACACTTCCATGATGGGTATACGGTATATGTGACTAATGATAAGTAATATAACATGAATTGTATACAGGACCATCTACACAGTGTATGGGCTAGATCGTCCCAAGTCCAGATGGTATTGGGACAATCTAGCCTCAAGAAGATGGACCTTCTATGGAGATTCTATAGAAGGTCCCAGAGAATACCAGGGCTAAGATCCTGTGAGACTTCTAGATCTAAGCAGACAGGCATGTACTGGCCAAACAACCAGACATTCTGGTAGTAGCCAAGGACTAGAAGATAACAGTGGTGATAAATGTAGCAAGGCTGAAGGAGAGCAATATCAGGAAGAATACAAACTCAAGGTAAACCACTCCAAACACAACTGCAGAAAATACAACTTCAGCAACAATGCCTGGAATGCCCTACCCGAGTCCATTTTTATAGCCTCAACCCCTCATAGCTTCAACATCAAACTGTCTACCATGGACCTCACCCCATTCCTAAGATGTCCTTAAAGGGGGCGTGCATAAGCGCAGTAGCATGCCTACCAGCGTCCCCATTTATCAGCATTTACTTCCTTTGTTCTTGTTTATGTTCATACTTATACTTGTTATCTTGTACATGTTTGACAAACAAATAAAGTAAATGAATAAAGAAGGAGTATGAGAAGCTAGAGAAGTACCAGGGCCTGCAGAAGGAACTAGAGAGGATATGGAAAGTGAAGGCCAAAGTGGTCCCAGTGAGGGTAGGAGCACTCTGGGCTGTGACTCCTGAGCTGGGAGAGTGGGTCCAACAGATCCCAAGGACAACATCAGAGCTCTCTGTCCAGAAGAGTGCAGTGCTAGGAACAGTTAAGATACTATGCAGAACCCTCAAACTCCCAAGCTTCTGGTAGTGGACCTGAGATTGAAGAAAACACATGCCAATCATAGGGGGGAGAAGGGTTTTTTTCCCCAGATTAATTCAAGAAAATAAAACAGTATTTCCATACACATGAAACTTGGCCTCCACAAATCAAACTCCATAAATTTATGCTAAAATATTTCCTTGAAACTATCCTCTATCTCTTGCCATTCAGTTCCATTATATGATCCCACATCCTAGTATTATAAGTGGAAAAAAATCTCATCCTATCTCCTTTATTCACTAAATGAGTTATTTTAGGCACATTACTCCAATCACTTGTTTCTTTTCTTTCCCTGCTAAAAAAAATACCAAAAACCTCCTCACATCGGATGGATTCTTCAACCATAATGAGGCTGGATTGATCATAGATAAGCATGGATTATTTGAACCCAGACCTTTTTGTAAACCATGTTTTACAGTTTACCATGTATGGTCCCAGATTGCCCCAGATAACTGTGATTTAGTTAAGTGTTTTTTCTGGTGAGGCAGGTTTATCAGGGCAACCTGGTCTAACCAAATATGGGATGGAGCATGCCTTCTACTAGCTGATGAGAGCTAAATAGCTTGAAATAGGTCTATGCTAGTCTCCCTTTATTTCTTTGTCAGTAAATATAAATTCAACACAAAAATATTATTTAGTTAAGAATTCAGGGGGCAAAGAGACATATAGCTAAATGTAATCATTAGTGAGTTCAGGCATAATTTTTTTTTTCTACCGGTATAAGAAAGTTCTTGCTCTTAGTTGTATGGCATACTTTGCTGCAATTTTTTCCAGCTCTGCGGTATTTTTTTTAACCCACCTGATCTTGAGAGACAATGATGAACAATAGTAAAGAAAGCTCAATGGCCAGAGCTCAATGGCTCAATGGCTCAATGGCTCAATGGCTCAATGGCTCAATGGCTCAATGGCTCAATCGCTCAATGGCTCAATGGCTCAATCGCTCAATCGCTCAATCGCTCAATCGCTCAATCGCTCTACTTTGTTCAACCTTGGCTTCTTGGATATGCTACACTTAACTGGGTTCACACAGGTAAAGTGATCGACCAAACATGATTTCCTGCATGGTGTGAACCTTTGAGAAAGAGGGGACAGCTTCAACAGGGAGATTCACAGTCATGCTTTACAGTACAGTTTGCAATCCATAAGTGCTTTTCCCTTCATGGAATTTTTTTTTCTCGGTGTTGCAAGTTATAGAACAAGAAGAAATTTCAGAGCTAAGGATGCTTGGAGTAGAAATCTGATATTTTGTGCATTATGGCCCATTAACAATTTGGGCTGCCCAATTTTTTTTCAACTATTTCCCATTACCAGGGTAAAATGGAAGTATAACTGAGCAGAAGCAGGAACACTGAATTTTAAAAAAAATGGAGAATGGGAGGAGTTCAATTAAATTGTCATGAATCTCACTGCAGGGGCTTTTTCACAATAAAAACAAACCAGGGAAAAAGGGATCACATCTTTATTCTAATCTAAAGTGAAAAATAGCAGCAGAGTGAGCCAATTGGTCCAGTTTAAAGCCAACAATGATTGATTACAACTGATAATTGCCTTTATTCTACCAGGACCAATCCAGCCAAAGTATTTCCAGTGCCTGCTCCATCAAAATGATGTGAAGCTCCATGTAAGAGGCCTCCTTTATTTTAGATTTATCTCCCCTAGCGAGCAAAAGTTGCTTAAGGTTCATTCTCTAGAGCAGAGGTCTCCAAACTTGGCAACTTTAAGACTTGTGGACTTCAACTCCCAGAATTCCTCAGCCAGCATCTTGCCGAAGAATTCTGGGAGTTGAAGTCCACAATTGCTAAAAGTTGCCAAGTTTGGGGACCCCTGCTACAGAGCAACTACTGTTCTGTATGCAAATAACCGGCTTCAAATAATGCATTCCCATTGGCTGCTAAGAACGATAAGGGATTTAAGGAACGATAGGATTGAGTTCCTTTTGAACCAATCCCTGCACCCGGGGGGAAGGCGGCAAATAAACAACTGTCCATTGCTTACAAACGCCGGAAAAAGATATAAAAAGACGGCGCGGTGAGCCGAGGTGTGTCCTCTTCTTACATACGGACTTTTAATTTAAAGAGACTTTGCGTTGGGAACCCGGTTCTACCTCGTGTGTTTTCCGAACAAAACGACTGCGACGAAGTGGGAGCGTCCTAAACGCGAGAGACGAGCACGCGGTAGAGAAAATTCCAACGACAACGAAATGGCCTGGGAACATACGCACCGCCCGGCACCTTTTTAATCCCAACGAGGAAGGAGTGGATGTATGCAGACCGCTTTCCAGATTGTACCTGGTAGAGCAACAGGATGGAAGATCATCTCCGAACAACGCAAAAGAGCCGTTTTTCTTAACGCACTGCGAACCGACCATTTTCAAATGGCAAAACCCTGGCGGAAAGCCCCGAGACGTTAAGCAGCTAACTGGTCGAGGCTTCCAGAAACTGACTGGAAAACATCACTATAGCACCAACGGGTATCAAACCTCATAAGACGGCATCGAAATTCTACGGAGGGGGACCAGAAAGAAGTGCAGACGGTAGCCGACTTCGTGGCCGCACTCGACAGCTTAGGGGAGATCGATTCGCAACCTCGACTAGGCGATGAGGGAAGCCGCAGTAATCTTGGGCTAAGCGAGGTTTCCAGCGCACAAAGTAAGCTGCTGAACAAGGCGAAAATAAACCATATCGAGGCCATCGCTGGAAGCCACAGCTTGCCGAAGCGGCGAAAAAGCTCCGGCCGTTACCATAGAACAGATGAAACACGAGCAGGACGGAACAAAATCGGCCACGGAGGAAACAATCACCGTTACCACCCACACGGAAGGGACTATGGGGAGACAATCCGAGTCAGACGACGGAGACACGAGGCTCCACGCGCACGCTTTGCCGGCAGAGGGAAAGAGGCGAAAAGAAATTTTGGCGGGGAATTGCGTGGCTGGCGGGAGAAGCACCGATGAGCGGAATGCAGATTTCTCGATTGCAAATCTGGCAGATGAAGTTGCAAAGCAAACGAGGCACATCGAAAAATGTCTGCAGGAACAAGAAGAAACCACAGCCCGACGAGACGCGCCAATTCCCGCCACAGCGAGCCGAGCCCGCGGCGAGCGGAGAGAAAGTGGTCGCGAAAACAAGGCAAACGCAAACAGAGAGAATACACAATTGCAACTGTTACAATCAGGGAGCCTAAGACCGGACAAGCGGAAAGAACAGAAAAGTCAATTGTTAACAGTGAAAAATTCGAAGGACAAACCCTGCGAGAATGGAGGTGGACTCGTGATCCTTCTGTCTATGGTCTCGTGTCTGGAACACCTATATAAAGGAAACTTAGTCCCTGGAGTCCGACCGGACAGAACTAAAAATAGCAAGCGGCTAAACACTCAAGGACTTACCAGGAGCAACCGAATCCGGGTTAGAGGTTGGCATGGGCAAAATTCAAAAGTCTCGTATAAAGCAGACGCAGGTACTTCCCGCTGACCATAGTCGACCGAGGTAAGGCCGACCTGCCTGGCAAGTCGGAATGGTTCGCGGCCGTTGGGCATGGGATGACCGGGATAGTGACAGTGAGACGAACAGACTGGGAGGGAGGACCTCACTCCGAGGAATTCCAGGACGATGTTCGACGGCTCACTTGGCAATTACCCGGGGGGAAACCCTATTTCTTTCAGGGTCTAGACCCCCCAAGTAGCCCCTAAAAGCACTTAAAAGCTCGGCGAGTTCCGTCTTGCTTTAAAAGCAAATCGAGGAACATCTAAACAAATAAGAGCCCAGGGGGGCTAGAGCCTTTGTAGACCATGCCAAATGGGGAAAACGCCGATAGTCACACCGATAAGCCCGAACGGGTCAATCCGAATCTGTGGTGACTACAAGGCAACCTTCAACCACGCACGCACAAACAGAGCGCATTACCCGGTGCCAGATAGTCCGCGCACTTGCTCATTCCCTGGGGGGAGGAAAAATTTTGCCAAAGCTCGACCTGGCACAAAGCTACCAAACAAATCCCAGTAGACCCCGAACAGCGAGGCCACAGACTAGTAGTCGACACAGCAAAGGGGCATTTCAGATGCAACAGAGACTCAATTTGGATCAGATGTAGCACCAGGAGATTTTTTCAAGCTCATGAGATGGGCCTCCAAAGGGCATACAAGGAGTGCGTACCGTACCTTCGACGAGTCTATCCTCAGCAATAAAGATAAACCAACTTAAGAACGGACACTAAAAGAGGTTAACTAACCAAATTTCAGGGAAGTGGACTAAAAGTAAAAAAAGAAAAGTGCGGCTGGCAGAAAAGAGCGTGAATTTCTGAGGCTATTTATAGGCGGAGAGGGTATACACCCACCGAAAAGAAAACCAAAAAGCCATAATAACGCACCAGAGCCAAAGAACAAAAGCAGTTCACAGCATTTCTTGGGCCTAATAAACTTTACAACGATTCCTACCAAATAAGGCACAATAGGCAGAACCGCTACACCGCTACTAGACAAAAAGCAATTTGGACTTGGGCACAAAGAAAGAAAAAAGCCTTCAACAAATAAAAAAGATTGCTAACCGTCGAATACCGTTCTATCCAAAGTCAGCGACACGTTCCCAACTGAGTGACCCGACGCGATCACCGGTGGGGAGTCGGGAGCCTCTGAGCCACCAACTCCCAGACGAAGAGTATGCGCCCGTCGCATACTACTCAAAAAACTCTATCAAAAGCACGAGCGACTAAGCAACTGGACAGAGATGCCTAGCAATTGTCGTGGGGGTAAACACGTTTTCATTGGAATACCTGTACTGGCGGGCTTTTCAAAATGTTGTCAAGACCACAAACCAGCTATTGGGATTTTTGGCGGGAAACAAAACCCACACCAAACTCCTGTCCCCAAATGACTAGTGGTTCTGATTTCATAGCAGGCCTTCTGCATACAACCTAATACACCGGCCAGGGCAAGCAAATTTCCATCTTGCGAGCGCCTTTAAGCAGAGCGCCATGTGCCATGCAACGGAAGAAGACCCCGGCACCGACGAATGGACCGGCGCCTACAAATAGAGACATAGCCCCGGATCTACCATCTCGTGCGAACGGATGTCGGCAGAGCCACGGGCAAAAGAACCCATTGAGCCACACGAATACTGAACTGGGTAGGTAGAGGCTGGCCGGGAAAATCAATCCCAAAAGCGAGACTTTTTAAAACCCTCTCGGACCAGACCCACACCGAAACTATCAAAAAGAGAAGGATGTCCTACTGTGGCTGTGTGGAGCGGTAGTCATCCCAAACAAATTACAAAACGACAGGGTTCTGAACATTGTTGCACGAGGACACCCGGAGTTGTTAAAATGAAAAGCTCGCAAGCGAGCTATGGTTCTTGGTGGGCCGGGCATTATAACGGGACATTGAATAGCTTGGGTCACCTTCGTGCAACAAATGCCAGAGAGCCAGACCACTCCCCAAAGGCAACCTATAAGGGACTGGGAGAATAACCAAGGGGCCCCTGGTCGCGAGTTCGCATATCGACCTTCCGCAAGCACCCACTAAGGGGACACACGTTTCTGATGTCAGTGTACGCTACTCAAATTGCTAGAGTGTTATGAAAATAGCCATCAACGACACAGGAAATGTGAATACAAAGAAACTAGACAAACTTTTGTACCCACGGCTTGCCAGACGTACTAGTGGTCCGAAGGGACCTTCCGAAGAACTAACCAGCCATACCATTCGGAACAATACCTAGCGTCCCTAGGGTATAAGACATGCCCTCACAGCGCCGGCCATCCGCGGCAAAACGGTGGCTGAAAGAATTGGTCAGGTTTACCAAGAGGCTAGAAAGAAGGGAGCATGGGACATCAACCCAAAATAAACAGGCTGCTCACCCGCCAAAACACATAACACCAAGTACCACCAACCAACAAAAGCCCATCGGGAATCTATGATGGGGAGAAAAACTTCAGATCGCAGCTTAGATCGGCTACACCCAAACTTCCACACCAGAAAACCCCCTGGACTCCTCCACACGATCCAGAGAGGTCTTTAACGAATTGGACTGGTATACGCGCCAAAAAACTTTACGGGACACCCACTTAGTGGGTACCGGGACAAATCACAGACCTAACAGGGCCCAAAGGTCGATATCGATAACGTGACGATGGAGGAAGTGGAAGGCGACATTGACCAGCTCCGGTCCCGAACTTAGATAGGAGCAATGAAACACAACATAAACTTACGGACAAAAGAGATGGAAATTCAAACCAAAAGAGGGGGGAAACACGAAAAATAAATAAAGAAAACCGTTTAAAAACAACGCGATAAACAAACCAATCAGAAAAAGAGCCAAAACGAAGACTCACTGTTTGGAGAAAATTGCATGGAGATCCAACCGAAAGAGGCCAGCCAAGCCGACCTCAACCTGCCCGAAGGAACGGGAGAGGAGCGGCAAGCCGCCGGCCACAGGCAACTCAGGCTGGAGCATTGATGGCAGGGGCTCACTTCCACGACGGTTCCAGGAGAGAGAGCAGAGAAAGCACAACACCTCCAACGGTCGGAAGACACGCGAACTACAAGATTTGAAACGCGCAGGTTCGCGAAGTCGAGCCCGAAGAAGCCCCGCTACTGCGAGACTACTCACACGTAGACTGAACCCAGAGGGGGAGGGGTTGTTCGTATGCAGAATAACCGGCTTGCAAATTAATATGCGATTCCCATTGCGCTAAGAAGATAGGGATTGGTTCCTTTTGAACCAATCCCTGCAGCTGCGGAAGCGGCAAAATTAAACACGTGATTGGCTACAACAAGCCGGACCGGGAAAATATAAAAGCGGCGCGGCTGCAGCCAGTTTCATCTTCTAGCATACCGATTTAATAAAGACTTGTGTTGGAACCGGTCTACCTCGTGTTTTTCCGAACAAACAACTTACAATGCAACATTGTTTAAAAAAAAGATCTGGTTTTTTGCTAATCCAAACTGTTACAGCCTGGGTTCGCCCAACCAGGTTAGGAGACAAGCAAAACAGAATGGTGCAGCCTATAGATCAGATAGGCACACAGATAATGAGTGAGTGAGCTAACTTGTTATGTTTATTAACATACAGTTAAAAATAACCAGATACCGCTTGTGTTATCACAATTATAGTTTTATTCCAATAATATAGCATTAGTCAAAGATAACAGTCCGAACAGTCATATCCATTTGCAGTCAGTCGCATAGTCAGGGATTGTTAGTAGCAAAGTCCATGTCAGAATATCCTGGGTCAGTTCACTTCAAATCAGGTCCTTTGTTCTCTCGTCGCGGCGAGCAATGCCAGTCTTCAAGCAGTAATTTAGGAAGATCATGCAAAGACTCAGGAAGAGCGGCACACCGCTGCAGGCTTGCTCTTTTAAGGGAGATTTCAACCACATCCGACTCTAATCACTTTCCCACAGTTAAATTTAAGACACTTTACACATAACATAACCAGGATTATTTCATTATTATGTACCCTAAACCAGTGTAGGGTAAAACAATGTTATTCCCTAAACATCTCTCCCCTTTTAGGTTCAATAATATTTATAACCTTTACATTCTCTAATTTCATATTTTGTACAACTTTCAAAATTCATTTACTCCTTGTGCTTTTGTAAATTGGTCTGCAAGTGTTTTCTGTCTGTCATGCAGTATTCAAATTTAATTAGCCATTTTTTACTGATTCTCTTACCATTAGTATCTTAGAATCAAGTATGTTTTGATCTAGTTTTTACAGGCAATACTAGTGCTAATTTTATAGTGCTGGTTTCCTCATACCTGTTAAATGCATCCTTTGTAGTTTTCCCTGTTCTCCAGATAACTTGTTTACATAATCAAATCAGTACATAATAATGACAGACATTGAAAATTCCGCTTGCCATGTGGATAAGCTATATGCTGTTGTGCTGATTTGTACCTCCACCCTATCTAGTGTCTTACCACAATAATATAGCCATCCCAGAAGTTGATTTCTCTAGTGTTTTATCAGTTGCAAAACTGATCTGCATTAGGCCACTAAGACTCAAATCCACCCTTTTGGTTCTAATATTACAATGCATGGTTCATGTACCTTTAAGATATCTTACCAATCCTCTTTAATGCTGCCAATGACATTGGATGTGGATCTGAATTAAAACGTGCCACTGATTTTCACCTATACGCTATATCTGGCCTCGACCAAATTGTTATATTGATAAGCTTACCAATCAGAGATTGAATTAATTCTGGCTTATCAAATTTGTGACTTTGATCATTATTTTGGCAAACTTCCTGAGCTCATTGGAGGTCTTGCCATTTTGCAAAGGCATTATACGTTTTATTATTGGGCAAATTTATTCTTCTTGAGAGATTCTTTTAAAACCATTTTTTTGTTTTGGTATAGTTAATCCTTAGATACTTTTAATTTCTCTAAATGTTTACCCTTTACATTCTGGCTAATATGAGTATAATCTCATTAGCTTCATTTATTATCTTGGTAATTAAAGCAAAGTATCATCGTAAATAATAATAATAATGAACACCGTTTCCATTATTTTCTTTTTAAACCACATGATCTGCCAAGACCAGATTTAAAACTATATGTATTAACTCTTTCAGAATATATTGGTTCCACTCAACCCAGATTGTTTTGCAGTCCGTAAAAGACGCTTGTTGAGTTTCCAACAATATTATTATTTTACTTTTCTTGTTATTTCCACCAATGGTTTTAATATATAGTGTGCTGCAATGGTGCATGTAGGATTAGCAGTTTCACATTAAATGTAATTACATAGTTTTTCTTAGCTGCCCACATAATGCTGTCTTAAAGATGTTGCTTTAAGGCTTGGTGCAAAACTTCATCGTAATCAGATTGCAAGTTTGATGAAACCTTGAGCTACTAAACTGCTGTATGTGGTAACGAGTCCCATCATTTCCAGTTTTTACTTAAATATCCATTTGCACCCATGATTTTTGTTCATGGAGTAAGTTAATTGGCATTTCATAAACTTTCTTACTTTAAGGAATTAGTTCTTTTTCCATTCCTTGGCCAATTCTCCTGATCCTTGGCAGGATATCTAAGTTCATATACACTATTAGGAAGTTTTAGTTACTTGGCAAACTTATACTTGATTGATACCTATCAGTGGTTAGTTACACGTGTAGTATGTCTAGGTATTATAGGAGCTTACAGTGGACTTTCCTCTATTAAATTGTTCTTGATTTTGTACTTTCCTGATCAACTATTTCCTTTTGTTCTGGTTCCTCATTTGCTCTTCGTGACTTGTTCCTTAATGGATTCTTCTTATACTAATCATCTTCTGCTTTTGTAGGTTTCATTATATTTCATAATTTACATTGTCAATCTATTCCATCGTACATGTTCTAGGATTTTGCACTAGCACTGTTGTAACTCTAGAGTTACCTGCGTTCCCAGAACTATAAGATCTATGATTAGATGTATATCCTACAAAACTATCTTTTAGCTCTATGTGTCCGTTTGGTATAGTTGTGTAGGGGATATGCACCTGTGGGTGCTCCAATTTGGTCATGTAACTTAAATCAGGTTTTGTACATGCCACAGTGTGAATTGGTAATTAACCTGTTGTTTGAATAACAACATTATGTTAATATAGATGATTACCACACATATTGTTCTCCCCATAAATGTAGGTAATCCTGAATCAGACATCATATTAGTTGCATTGATTGTAATGTTTGCGCCTTTCTCTCTATAAAGGCATTATGTTTGTGGCCTATATGGTGCAGACGCATTTTATGTTGAATACATAACATTCTTAGTCTGTTCTGAATTTATTTCATTGTGGTAAAAATTCTGTACATTATCTGTTAAGAGTTACTAATTTCTTTTTAGTTTTCTTTCTGGAATTTCATACAATATAAAGATTTTATAATGTCAGTTTTGCTCTTCATAAAATAGGCAAAACGCCATATCTAGAATAGTGGGCCATTTACTTAGTGAGTAACAGCTCTCCTACACATTGGTTTTTTCGGACCTATACAATCAGCAATACTACTTCTAAGGCTCTTTAGTTAGTAAATCCATAACTCTTATTTGCTGGTATAACCCTGCTCTTATTTGATTACAGGGCATTACATTGCAAATACTAGTACAAGATTTCAAACGTATTCCTTAGATAAATTCAACAGTTTCTTAAGCATTTTAAAATTTAAATGCCTAGCTCGTGTAACAGTGATAATTGTCATGAGGTGTTCTGTATTTCAAAATTCGTGTTGCCACCTTTAAACCATCATTCATTAAAAACATATAATTCACTCTTAAAATGCTTTAGCAGTTCATTCTCCGTGGATCTTCTTTATTCAATTTAGCAGTTGATCTCCCCTAAATATGTAACTACTATATCCTAGTTAAACCAAATTTTAACTGAAAATTTAAATTAACATTAAGTTGTGGTTACATATAAGCATTTTTACATTCTTTTTATTAAAAGAACATATGCATATACGTGACTTTAGCTTCATTTCCAGCATTGCTCTATACGAATCTGCATGTGTCGGCTGGACATTTTAATAAATTTGTGTTATCATTTGTTAATTACAATGATGCTCCACTGTCAACACCATAAATTATTTTTTACAGCTCCGGTAGGTATACGATGGCTAACTCTAAATTGTTATTTATCTTTGAATCGACTTTTGTATTATGGCCAGTGTTCTGAGCGCTTTGCTTTTTACAAAATCTTTGCCAAATGTCCTCTTCCCACTAATTAAAAACACTTTTTAATTGCGGTATGCGAGTAGGAGATTCATTATTCTTCTTTCTTTGAGTCTTGCTCCTTTCCTAAATTCATCTCTTCAGCAGCCCTTCGGGCGCTCTTCATCAATCTGCCAGTTATATCGTTAAAGTTAAACTTTCCTTTGGCAAAATTTCAATGAAGTTACGTAGTTTTCAGTAACCTTTCAACAAGGGAATGATAAATTATGTAGACTTGGTGTATCAGAGAAAGTATAGCTCTTTCTCGTGCAGGTCTTTGAAAAATGCTTTTCATATAGTTTTAAATGATCAGCATATCACCATTGTTTGAGTATGCACGTCCTGAAAAGCTTCCATGTTAGTTTATGAGCCCAACATTAATCTCGAAACATAAATCCTTTTGAGCTTCTGCAGACACTGCGAGAGCCGTCTGTCTCTCCGTGGGCATATAAACAAGCTGTTGATCAGTTAATGTATAACCCATTATGAAATGGCATGTTGATTTTATGCATAAATTTCTATCTTTAGTCGTCTTTCCTCATCTCTGGATCCCATTTTCTACGTGTTGGTGGATTTTCAATTATGTTCCACAGACCTTCACTTCGTAGACAGTAGACTACATTTGTAGACCATGATGACATAGTTTTTTCATCAGCAATAAGGGACAACTTTGTAACTGACTTTGCCATGTTTTTATATTGATATAAGAACTATATTTTAATAAACACAGCTGTCTGTTTACGTTAATGGTATAACATAACACAAACTTCACTCTTTTACATAAATCGTTTTCTCTAGTTTAAACTGACTTTCAGCCTTCTGGGCTCATTAAACCGAGTTTAAGCCTGGGTTCCCAACCCAGGAGTTAGGGAGACAAGCAAAACAGAATGTGCAGGATAAGTAATAGCACAAGATAAATGAGTGAGCTTAAGCTTGGTAGTTATAAACATACAGTAAAAAAGACCAGATACCTCTGTTTATCACAATTATAGTTTATTCCAACATAATATAGCATAGTCAAAATTAACAGTCCAATAGTCATGTATTTCATTTTAGTCAGTCCATTCAGGGCATATTTCAGTTAGCAAAGTCCACTGTTAGAATAGCACTGGGTCAGTTCACTTACAAATCAGTCCTTTGTTCTCTCTCCCTGCGACGCAATGCCAGTCTTCCAAGCAGTTAATTAGGAATTCATCAAAGACGAAGGAGCACGCTTGCAGCCTGCTTTCTTTAAGGAGTTGTTCATAACCACTCCCTAATCACTTTCCCAGTTAAAGTTAAACCCCTTTAACAGTAACATACATAACCAGGATTACTTATTTATTATTTTACCTAAACCAGTTAGGGTAAAAACAATGTTATCCCTAACATTAACTCTGAAGGGTTGCAAAGAGTAAGAAATGGAAGAAAGGAGAGCAATGCCCTTGTGTGATTTGGTTTTTGATGTTTTTGTTTTGTTTTGCTCCTTGAAAAAGAGAGGGGAAATATCAATGCCATAATCACAATGATTCTGGGTATTATTGGAATGCAAAGGAAAAGCAAACTGAGCTGTTTGAAAGACAAGGTAAGGCAAGGCAAATTAGTACATCTTACTTCTTAATTAGCTGGTGGGGGGGGAAATAGAAAGAAACGATCATCAGAGGAATATAAAATTGTCTGGATAATATGTAGCTTTCTATTGGAGTGTCAAACTGCATGAAAAAATGTAAAACATTTGTGGTGGATTTCCATAGTTATAATCTTTCCTTGATTCTAATTGGGTCTTAGGAAAAAAAACCCCAAAGTTTGAGCAGATGACATGGTAGGCTACCCTTAAATGGAATGTCTTTAGTAGAGCAATTCTGCCATCTGCCTGAAATGTTTTGATTTGGAATACCTGCATTGAACAGGATGTTGGATTTGATGGACCCACACACACAACAGCAACCCTGGGAGATAGACTGGACTGAGAAAAAGTGGCTCTATTATCACCACCATTTTAATAGTTGTGGGTTCTTGAAAGAAATCTACAGAGGTCCCACATGTTCAGAAAGTCATTGAAAACCTGTTCTTCTCCCAGGTCTTGGGACAGAGAAAGAATGATTGAGTCTCTGTAGGATGTTTTATTACCATACAGAGTTTGCCTTCTGAACAATTATGATCTGTTTCTTTCTTTTTATGTTAATTAATCTTGCTTGGTGGGAAGTAGTGTATCCTTTCAGTGACAATAAACATATGAAAATTGTATCCCTTACTGAATGGCATGGAAAATTGTTGTTTGTCACAAAGGGCTTCAATCTAAACTCCAGCCTTATATCTGATGATATAAAGAGCAGAAATTTAGACACAGAAATTTAGCAAGTGACAGTTTTAAAAAGGGGCATCCATAGTGTCACGGGGACAGGTCGCCTTATAGAAGCAGTTCTCATAATGTGATATTGGGGGACCCTTTTCAGAAGGTCCACAGAGTCAACTAAGCAAATATTGTAACATTTTAAAATTTCCCAGTTTTAATTTCTAATGCTGTACAGTGTAAACCAGGTAAATCAACACTTTTCAGGGTCCTCAATAATTTTCAAAATGTAAAAGGGTCCAAAGATCAAAATATTTCAGAATTGCTTTATGGCAATATGGTTAGTTTCCACCATCCCTTTCATAACATGTTTAATTCTTCATTAAGTGAAAAGGTTAAAAAGAAGGGATAACTTGGGATGGAAAAAACAAATTTTGCCTAATCCACATCTTGCATTTTTCATTCAAAAGGCCAAGAAATGAAATATGTAGAAATTCCCTAGAATGTGACAATGTTGGCAGGTTTTGCTGTCTGAATGAATGGATTTTTTTTCAATAGTAACTTTGCCTGACAAAATTGATGGGTGAAAATGTGGAACTAGTGTGATCTATTGGCTAAATTATTGGCCTAGGCCTGAAAAGACATTGATTCAAATTCACCCATTAACTCTGGAATTGACTGGTTTAGTTTGGACCAGTCATTCTCAGTCTGACCCCCTCAAAGGACAGAGTTCTCCATGTAAGTCACTTTAAGTTATTGGACAAAAAGACTCACTCTTTCTCTGGGCTGGGTGAGGGCAGTGTGTCTATAAAAATCCCCTTCTTATCCCTATGGGATATATTCCTTCCTCCAAATTGGGTTCTCTTCCAGAGGCCTCAGAGTTTGAAGGTTCTGTGCAATAACTTAGCTTCTTCTGGACAGAGAGATCTGATATTGTTCCTGGGATCTATTGGAGTCACTCTTCTAGCTGAGAAGTCAGTATCCCAAGTGCTTCAATCATCAAGGTCACAACTTTGATTTATATGTTATATATATCCACATATTGTCTAGTTCCTCTGGTAGGCCCCTTTACTTCTACATTTCTCATTCTTCTTCCTGGTGTTGCTGTCAATGGCACAACTACATCTATTACCACAGCTGTCTTGTGGACCTTATCTACTACCACAATAAAAACTTTACTGGGGAGAATCTGGCTGTCCATCTGGACCTGGAAGTCCCACAGGAACTTAGCACTGTTATTCTTCATGACCTTCTATAGAATCTCTCAAGTGGAGTTTGGAGGCTCTCTAGCTTATATGTGTGGTATTTCTGTATACAATTCCAGCCACTTGGTTGTGGCATTCAGTGTTTGCTGTTTCTATTCTGTATAAAATGGTTTACTCCAAATCCTCGAATGTGATTGGCCAGAAAAGCCAGCATAGGGATTGGTTCACTGAGAACCAATCCAAAAGAGCCGCCTAAAGATGGCAAAATCAAGGAGCTATCATTGACTACAAGCCGGCAGGCAAGCCGTATAAAAAAGGCTGCCGCGGCTAGAGCCAAACTGTTCCGTTTCACAATAATTGTTAAATCCCCTGTCACACTGCACCAACAGATGGAAAGAGGATGTAAAACGGACAAAAAAAGCTTGCCATCCGTTGGTTAACGTGATGTCCTCACTGCCTCCGTTTTGCTTCCTCTCTATCCGTCCAGCATCCGTTTACTAACGTTTCATCCGCGCAGAAAGTTTTGAGCTGCTCAAAACTTTGCATGGAAAATGTATCCAATTCGTCCGTTCTGCATCCGCTACGCATCCACTATATCCGCTAGGCATCCTTTCCGCATCCGCGCAACTCGCATCCGCTCAGACGCAGGGAGGAAGCAGAACGGATGCAGAACGGATGCAGAACAGATGCAGAACGGATGCAGAATGGATGCAGCACGGAAACAAAGCTAAAAAACGGCAAAAAACGTCGCAGAGGGAGAAAACCTATCTCGAATATTAAGGATTGTCTACAGGAATGCCTAGCCGGATTGCCTAGACGGAAGCTACTAGCAGGATGCCTAGAGGGAATGCCAAAAGGGGACACAAATACTGCTATAAGAAAGGCGGAGCAACATCGTCTCTGCATCTCAACTTTTCAGCCCAGCAGCCCAAGCTGTCGCAGACCTCTGCCAGCCTTCATCTGACCTTCCCCTTCCTTTCTCACAGCCCAGCATAGTCACCGCTCGGATCCCCGAACACAGTCTTTTTGGCACCACATTCCTTCTGCAGATCGTGGCGACGCCATCTACAGGCTTGTGAACTCTACTAGGGAAGAAAAGGAGGCGCCAAGAATGTCTGGGTCCGAAGATCATGGGATGAAAGAGAGATACGGACGTACAAACAAGCTGATTGGTGGAGCTGAGGAACGAAAGACACTCGTGCATTCCAGAACTTTCATGAGGAATGCCTCCAGCCAATGTTTAATGAGGAAGTTGTGCAGAGCGCTGACACCCAGGTTGAACCAAGGCAAACACCGAACTTCCGGCCCAGCCTGGAAGCTGGGCTAAGGTGGCACTCACTCTGTGCCACCTTGGTCCTCAGGGGACCACCTACAGGAGCATCCCATGTACAGCTGGTAGGGTGCCGCACACAACACGCATCTAGCATTGTGGTCAAGAGAAGTGGTCTGCAGGCCATCATCGACAAAATACCTGGAGTGCAGCTCCTCCAGTGCCCCCCTCACTGATGAACGGAATGGAAGCAACCGTTTGCAGAGCACGTGGTATTCAGAGATGGAACTTCCCCACCAAACCGTTGGACAGCCATAGATGGGAACATGTGGCCTGCAACAGCACCACACAAGTCGGACGCTCCACTTTATTTCAACAACAAGGCTTCTTCAGCATCGTCCTCTTTGCCATGGTCGAATGCTGACTACAAGTCATTACATCTATGCTTCAAGGCAGCGTCTTCACTGTTCAGATGCCCGGTATACAACCGCCATGACCCGAAGGAGGGCTAGAAGGCAACCTCATCATGGGCTTTCCAGATCCGACCCCTGCCCAACACGACACATGCCAAGAATGTCCCTTATTCATCATTGGGGATGATGCCTTCTCCCTCAAAACCTACCTCATCACGCCCTACACCTCCCAGATGCCTCACGCCGTGAAGAGCAGGAATCTCAACTACAGGCTGTCCAGCAAGGCGGTTGGTGGAGAATGCCTTTGGCACTCGCGCCCACATGTCCAGGTATCCACCATCATGCAGCAGTTGCCTCAAGAGCGTGAGGTAAGGATCGTGAAGCTTGGCTGAATCCTGGCACAATCTCATGTGCACCCGCTACCTCGGTTTTGCAGATCAGGCTTGTGGACCTCCAAACAAGGCAACTGGGGAACAATGGAGCCTGGGGAATGGAGGCAAAGGTGAAACCTGATAGACAAACAAGGATGTGCAAGGCCCCACATCAGAGCCTCAAACTGAAAGGAAAACGCGCAACCGTTCTGAGACACTGGTGCAACTCCCCAGTGGACAGGTATGATAGAAATAATGCGGTGACTTCTTCAAGCCTGTCTCATCACACGAATAGATGGCAAGTTAGTTGGTTGGGCTTACATACATGAACAGGGCGTTTTAATAAAGAGTTGTGTTTGTGTGACTATTGTGGATATTATTACATTATGATTGATAATAAAGGCCATCGTGTGGCACAAGGGGGGTGAACCATACAGTCACAATTGCTTGCACTGGATGCTTATCTATCCCCACTGCTATCCTTACCCACTCCACACTATTACCCATCCCATCAGGTATCCGTGCCCATACCCACTGCTATCTTAACGCCCATCCCACAAGCATGCAAAGGCCTTAAACGCATCTAAAAGTTTCCACAAGACTTTAATTAAAAAAAAAAATGAAGCAAGTGTAGTGAATCAAAGGATAAACCTTTATTGAACACAAAGCTGTAAAACAAAAATGACCCAAGTCCAAAGTGTCCAAAATAAAGTCCACACGGTTAGCCAGCTACCATCTCCTGGACTCTTATTGGGTCACAGTCGCAGGTGGGCCCAATGCTCAGGGGTGAAAGGGTCCAGCGTCTGTGGAGGTGGGTGTGCTGGAGCTGCTGGTCTGTATCTGACATTGGGTGCCTGGCCCCGAGAGGACAACAGGGGACGGTGTGTTTGAGAAGCTCTCAAGACAGCTGGCTCAACCCCGTGATGCTGAGAGGTCCTTCCTGCCATGCCATCGGTGTCCATGCCCTATACTGATGACAGAATGACTGAGGACCCGGGCATTGGTGTGGGTGGAGGAAGGAGTAGTGTAGTGGGGCTGTCTGGTCTGCAGCTGGGTGAGGACTGGCGTGGTGGCAATCGCTGTCATCGGTGCCATCAATTGTCGTGGGTGGCATCAGTGGGCTTCAGTGGAACCTGGTGACAACGGTTTCCCGAGACTCTGGCCTGGACTGGGAAGGGCTGCTGCCTGTGCTGCTGGACCCTCTGGTAGCCGCATAGCCGAAGGTGAGAGGCTGTGGAAGCTTGGAAGATGAGGCGACATCACCTGGGTTGTGGAGGTGGAGGAACAGACCTGGACTGGGTGAGCAGGTTCTCTGGATCTGGAGAGTTTGTTGAACGCAGCTCGGTGATTCCGGTCTTTAACCACCTGGTACTGGTTACTCCGATTCCTGAGGTCTGGTTGATCATAGGTGAGGAAGGGCTTGCGGTTGGAGGATGAGTAGTCGGTGCTGACCAAGCTGAGAGAGGAGAATCTATGCTGGTGCGGAGGTGCCCTGATCTCCAGCAGGCCAGTGTGGCCCTGCCCCTCTGCTTATAGCTCTCTGCCTTTTGTGGAGGTGAGCTGGGGGGTGGATGCGATTATGACTGTGGTTGGACTCGATTCCTCCTCTTCTCCACCGGCAACCAGGAAGTCCTCCAAGTGCTCCACCACGGTTACAACAGCTGTCCGCGGTTTCTCCCAGCGTGGCAACGCTCCACAGAAACCTGCCTAAGAGACAGGGACTTGACTCTCGGCCAGAAGAGTCACTGGTCCTAGCAGGACTGCCGGAGAGAGGTAGACAGAGGGGCTCCTGGTGCTCCTGCCGTGGCGATCTCACACCTCCAGGAAGCTGCACCTGGCCCTGAACATAGCGGTCTCTTCTGTCCGTCGCTTAACCGTGGCCTGCAGATTTCTTCAGGTGGCAGCTTCCCAGTACTAGGTGTGCATGTGCTCCACCACCGAGAAGCACGTCCAATTGTACCCATAATCTCTCCCCCTTTTCCTCTCCCAAGCAGGCCTGCTTCCTTTTGTGTCCCTGTACAGCCGTGTCCCTTCCACCCACAGATGAGTCATTCTCTCTCAGCCACTCAATGCACTTCATCCTGCGTGTCCTGCCTCAATATAGTAGCTCTCTCTCCCATTGTCGCATACGCCTCTTCCTCCCCTTTGGCAGGAACCAGTGGGCCCTCATCAGAGGGGCTCCCAGGTGGTAGGGCTGCTCCTCCACACCACAGCACACAGCCAGAGCTAGGATATCATCCATACATTCATCATCACCAGCACCGATCATGAATCATTCATCAGCAGCACAGCAGCAGCGCAAGGATCAGCAGGACCAGTGATCAGCAGAGCAGAGTAGCACCAGGAGCCCCAGCATAGCAGAGCAGCAGCAGCAACAGCAAGCAGCCACCAGCACCAGCACCAGCAGGACGCAGTGAGCCCGAGCAGGACCAGGAGACGAGCCAGGACGAGCAACGACGACAGAGCGCACGAGCAGGACCAGCAGGAACCAGCAGGACCACAGGACCAGGACCAGCTTCAGCAGAGTACGCAGCAAGCAGAAGTCACTGACCGCCAGGAGCAGCTTCAGCAGAAGTTCAGCACCAGAAGAGTGAGCCCAGAGCAGCAAGAAGGCCCCAGCAGCAACAGATCAGGGACAGAGGCGGATGGTGCCCTGTCCCTCTTGCCAGGTGATGGCAGCAGGTTGCTGAGACTTATCACTGTCTTTCCCATTGTTGTGGGGTTTCTGGCCTGCAGGGAGGCTGGCAGGAAGCCTGCAGGAAGCCTGCAGGAAAGGCCAGGCAGCAGGCAGGCACCAAGGCTGGCAGCAGACTGGCTGGCAGGGGAGGCTGGAAGGAGAGCTGCAGCAAGGGCGGCAGGCAGGTCAGAGAGCAAGGCTGGCAGGCGAAGGCTGCCAGAGGCTTGGAGGAAGGCTGGCAGGAAGGCTGCAGCAAGCTTGGCAGGCAGGCATGGAGGCAGGACCAGGCAAGAGACCTCATGTATCTGCAGCAGGTCTTGCCTCTGAATGCTGGCGACAGTGCGAGGCTGCTTCGCCTTTATTATCCGCTGGGGCTGACGCAATGCATCCCCCCCGCATGCGGCAATTAATGCAGGCATCCGTTAGACTATCTGCGTGCATGCCGACTAGACTTCCGCTCTGCAGATCCGGCTTCATCCGCAGTGCATCTCGCTCTGCATACCGCTTCATATCCTTCCGCACGTCGCGCTTTGCTGAGGCCCCCTCGGAAGCCCTCGCGGATGCTCCATCCGCTTACCATCCACTGTCCACCCGCTAGGCTTCCGTTCCGCATCCGCTTCTTCCAGCCCTGCCATCCCCCCCATCCCGTGTTAATCCGCTCTGTTATAGGCAAAAATTTTGCCCTCTTTGAGAGCGGCATAACAATGGATGAACATTTTGCTCATCCGTGTGTCCGTGTTTGCATCCGTGGGCAAGTGTGACAGGGCCTTAAAATATAAGACTTTTACTTTGGACACCTGGTCTACCCTTGCGTTTTTCCGGACTGCGAACACTGGCGCACGAGGAAGGGATCATCCTAAAATGTGAGACTGTGCCACGCGTGAAATGAAATCCAGGCTTTGAAGCGATGCGCCGGAAAATAATGCAACCGCCTGCACCCTTCAATCCAATGAAAGAGGATTGGGATCCTACATAGACCGCTTCTCGCAAATGTACTAGAATAGTAACAAGATGGCAGAGGATCTCAACCAGCGTAAGAGGCTCTTTTTCCTAACGCATTGTGACGCAACTGTGATCAAGAATGGCCAAGGCATTGGCGAAGCCAGAGATGTAAAGACATATGACTGGCCTGAAACTCCAGCGAAGTGCTAAAGGCTCACTAACAGCACACAGTGGTTGTCAAAATCTCATCTAAACGGCATGGAATTCGTACTGAGGACCAAAAAGAAGGCGAATTCCTGAACTTAGATGAAGCGATGCGAGATCGAGGTGGTATAGTTTAAAAAGACCTAATTACAAAGTAAAATTGCTAAATAAACCACAGTAAACCGTAGGCTGAAGCATCGCAGAAAGCCACAGCCGAGAAGCGCGAAAAGTCTAGGGCCAACCATGAAGCAAATGAACGGAATAACACAAAAACACAGCCTAACCAAGGAAAATGCAATTTCCTGCCACTACACACCAGTAAGATTTTGACGAGACCATCAAGAACCGAAGGATGATGATGAGGTACACCGACCTTGTAACGCGCAACAAAAGAAAGGCGTGAAAAAAAGAAACTGGCGGAATGCGCGCATTGCGGAGGAAAGCATCCACTTGAGCCCAATTGCAGATCCCTTGATTGCCATCTGCCGAGCTTGCACCATGGAGAAAAGGGAACACAATCATAAAAGTCTGTAGGAATCGAAAAAAATAACAGCCTTAACAGACGCAGTAACTCTCCACCAACAAACTGAATCGAAACAGCCGAGAGAAAGTGGAGAGCGCAACAAACGAACCAGTAACCGAGAAAAGAACCCATCAAGACGTCACTATTGGACAGCACTCAGTGAATGGAAACGGGAAAAAAGTTAAAAATCATCGTAAAAGATTGAAGGCAGCCCCTGGGATGGAAGTCGATTCAGGGTCTTTCTGTCAAGTGTTCGTGGGACACAACAGGCAACTGTCTCCCAAATGATCAAACTAAAAGAACTCCAGAAACAAAAATTAACTCTGAAGGAACTACCAGGGAATGATATCCCTGGTGGTGTAGGTCAGGAACATTTCGAAGTCATACCTACAAGTCAGCATGTCGAAGTCCTCCTCTGACAATACGTTGACCCGACCCGACCCCGGCTCCTGGGTCATGAATGGTTTCGCCACCCAATTGGGTGCCACGAATGACCCGGAGTGGACCGATAGCGCAACGACTGGAGAAAAAACCTGATTCACGAGTTCAGGAGTTTTCGCTGGCACCGCTAGGCAGGTATCGGGGACCACATTTTCCTTTAGCTTAAACCCCCAGGTGGCCCCCTGAAAGATTAAAGGCCAGAAAACGAGTTTCCCTTTGCATTAAAAGCAAAATAGAGAAACATTGAAATAAATTTAATTTGACCAAGGGGTTGGAACCTGTTGATCCCATGTGCTAAAGGTAGACGCCAATAGTAACACTGGTTAAACCTGACGGGTCGTACGCATCTGTGGAGACTACAGCAGGCTACCCGAACCCTGCGCTGCAAACTAAAGTCGCACTACCCGGTGCAGTCATGTCAACATTTGTTACACTCAATCGGGGAGTGGAAAATTTTTGCCGAAACTAAGATCTAGCACAAGACCTTACCAAGCAGCTTCGCAGTAGACCCCTTAACGCCAGGCACGCCAATAGTGACTGCACAAAGGGGCTTCAAGTGTGACAGACCTCAACTTGGAGTGAAGTGTTGCCCAGCATTTTCCAAAGCCTCCATGAACGCCTCTTAAATGGAAGTAAAAGGAGTTGTACCATATTTTTGATGACATCCTGATTCGGCTAAGAAGATACGACCCCAACTAGACAAAAGAACTAAAGAGATTTACTAACAAAATTTAGAGAAACGTCGGTCGAAAGCTTAAAAAAGAAAAATGCTGCTTAATGATGATTGCCGTCGAATTTCCTGGGCTACTTAATTGACGGAGGCGGTATACTCCCTACTGACAAAAAAAGTCAAAGCCATTAAAGGACGCACACACAGCCAAAAAAATAAAAAAAACGGAATTGCATGGCATTTCTGGGATCTAATAAATTTCTAATGTATTCTCCCCACATCAAAGCAATGATAGCGGAACCATTATACCGTTTGCTGGAATAAGAAAACTACATTGACTTGGGATCTAGAGAACAATAGGCGAATTCTCAGAAACATAAAAAATTATTACATCAAACACCAGTCTTAATCCATTTAGTAACAACTTCCATTGACCGGTCACCGCTGACGCCCACCGTTTGGAGTCGTGCCATCCATGAGCCACCTAATTGGCCAGATTGGAGAGAGGCCACCCTCGCTTATTACTCAAAGACTCTGTCCTAAAACACGAATGGTAACTATATCAACACTAAGTCAACAGAGAGGTCCCTTGCCAAGCTCGTCGCCGGAGTGAAACGTTTTCACGAAATACCTTCATGCGAAGAACATTTTTTGATTTTAACGGACCATAAATCGTTACTAGGAATTCTGGCGGGAAACAAGCCGTACAACCGCACATTTTATCCCTGCGGATGACTAGATTGGTGCAGAATCCTAGGCAGCAATATCTCTTACACATTTTGACCAGCAAGTCGCGCCCGGGAAGCAAATCTCCCATGCAGACCGCCATTAAGCAGAACAACGCTGCCGATGACAAGAGGAGACACGGGCGCAACAATGACAACCCTGAAAATAGAAACAATTGCCCGAACCACCAATATCTGCAAACAGAATCGTCGCCAAGAGCCACCACAAAGGCACCCAGTGACTGCGCCATATTAAATGGGTAGGTAAGGCTGCGGAAAACCAAAAAACTGAAAAACTTTAAACCTTTCCCGGACCAGACAACCGAACTTTCAATTAAAAGGCTGATTATTGTTGGGTGATCGGGTAGTAATCCCCTCCTAAACTACAGACTGAAGTGTTGGTATGCTTCACGAGGGCCACCCTGGTATTGTGATAAAATGAAAAGCCTATCTAGAAGCTATGTCTGGTGGCCCTGGTTAGAAAGGACATCGAATACTGGGTTTGCGTACTTGTACTCAAATGTCAGAAAACCAGGCCTCTCCACCGACATAGCACCCATAAGGGACTGGGAGACCCCACGAGGCGCCCTGTCTAGAGGATCCCACATTGATTTCGGCGGTCCTGACTAGTGGGCATTACCTTTTTAATTTGTTGTAGATTACATACTCAAGATTGGAATGGAAAGTTGTAGTAATGTCATCTACAAAAACCAAGGCGGTCATTAAACAACTTGAACAAACTCTTTGCAACCCATGGATTGCCGGACATGCCTAGTGGTCCGACCAAACGGGCCACAATTAACCGTCCATCAATTTGAACAAATACTAGCCTCCCTAGGTGATACACCCATGCACACTTACTGCGCGGCCCACCCGGCAGCGAAATGGTTAGGGCGGAGAGAATGTCGATTTACTGAAAGATGGTTATAAGAAAAGAGATGGACCTTGGGAATGTCCAGGATAAAATAACCGTCTACTCACCCTCCAACGATTCACACCCAGCACTGCTAACACAACAAAAGCCAGCGAATTATTAATGGGGAGAAAACTTAGGTCCAATAGATCAGGTGTGCACCAAATTACACTTTGAAGACCCCCGACTCCTCCATGCCGTTTCCGAACATTTGATAATCGCGACCGTAAGTCTAGCAAAAAATTTCACCGGGGACCCCCTATGGGCTTCCAGCCACATCACACAAATCAACAGCCCCCATCCTAACCGCCTAACCGTAGACAACTGGCAGGGAATGGAAGCGGCACATAGAACCAGCTTCGTTCCGAAACATTGAAACGAATTCACAAACTCACAACCACAAATAAAAAAAGTCGAATGCGAAAACAAAACCATAGAAAGAGGGGGAATACAAGAAATAATAGTTGAACTTTTTAAAATAAAACCCAGAACATTCTAACCAAAGAAAAAAGAGCAAAAAGAAAACGTTACACGGTTAGGATGAGACTTGCGGGAAAAATCCAGACGAAGGGGCCAGCCCAGCCAGTCTCGACCTGCCTGGAGAGCCAGGAGGGAGCAGCTTAAAACCACCGGCCTGAGAAAACTCAACGCGGTAGCAAAATGGCTGACTCACCACTTCCAGGCGGTTCCATGGACAAGAGAGCCGGAGAGACAGCAACCCCATCCGAACCAGTTGAAGTCTCCAGCGAAAATGAACCATGCAAGTCCAGTAGAATCTAGAAAGAAGCCCCACCTAACCTGCGCAACTTACGGTCCACCACGTAGGACTAAACTCAAAGGGGGAGGGGTGTTCTGTATAAAATCGGTTTTTACTCGCCAATCCCTGCGAAATGTGAATTGGCCAGAAAAGCCGCATAAGGGATTGGTTCACTAAGAACCAATCCAAAAGAGCGCCAAAAGGCGGCATAAATCAAGTAACTATCATTGGCTAAAGCCGGGCAGGCAGCCGTATAATAACGGCTGCCACGGCTAGAGCCAAACTGTTCGTTTCAATCAATAACATGTTAAATAAGACTTTTTACTGTTGGAACCTGGTCTACCTCACGTTTTCCGGATGGAAACAGTTTCTGTCCATCTTATATTCTCACACATTGTCTTGTGTCAAATTCATATTGAAGGCCTCTTTGCATAAATGGTGCACTGGGTCTGAACTAGTGTGGTAGAGCTTGGAAATTTTTGGGCTGGACAATCTGGAGATCTGCAAACCACCTGCAGTCGATCGAAGAGCAATACGTTTACAAAATTGTCAGCTACAAGCAGCTTTGCCTACATGAACTTTTTCAGTTTTCAATCACAATAATACACGGGCAAACAACCGATACAAACTCAAGGTAAAACTCCAAACTCAATGCAGAAAATAACGACTTCAGGCAACAATGCTGACATGCCCTCTATCCTATCCATTTTAATAGCATCAAACCCTCATCAACTTCAACCTCAAACTGTTCCTCACCGGGCCTCACCCATTCCTAAGAGTCTTAAAGGGGTGTGTTAATAGCACACCAGTGTGCCTATCATCCCTGTCTATGTCTCCATTTATCTGTAATTTACTTTCTTTTTCCTGTGTTATGTTCATACTTATATTTGGTTGTTACAGATGTGTCTGAACAACTAACCAACCAAGCCAAATAAATAAATGTATATAAGGCAAATGGATGAATGCTGGATTAGTATTTAGTAATTTATTGATTTGTCAATCGCTTACAAGATACAGATCATAAGATAACAGTATAGTTTTGAATACATGAGATAAGACACTTAAAGAAAATAAAAACAACAATAGGAAGCGGACGGTAGGCATGATTAGAGTGCTTAGCACACGCCCTACAGGCCTCTAAGGAAGGAGGTAAGGGTCAATAGTAGACAACCTAAAGGTTAAGTTTTTCGGGGGTTTGGGGAAGAAACCACAGAGTCAAGGGAGAGTAATTCCCAAACATTGATCACCTCTCCTTAGCTGAAATTGATTTTTCTACAATGAAGTTTGGTGTGGTTTCAACTTTGAGTTTGTATCTATTGTTGCTCTGGTATTGTAGCATTGCAAGCGACAGTATTCATTTGCAAGTAGGACAATGCAATATATTGAATTTTATATCTATATTGAAGATTGGACCGAGGCCAGTGTATTCCTCAAGATTCTAGCGTCTAGATTTCAAGTCCTGGTGGCATAAGGTAATTCTGCAAATCAGTAGAGATGCCGGCAGGAACTCTCTCTGTGAAATATTTCTGCTTTTTAAATGTGTAAAATATCAGATACATGATATGGCTTCCAGACTGATGAGCTTATTCAAGTATAAGGGCTAGCAAATGTTTGCATGCTCCAGTTAGTATGTGTGTTATTACCCGAAAGAAGGCGTATGTAAGGATTAGATTAACAATTCTAAATCGGTTTTTGGCTATGAGTTACAATGGGCTCTAAGCACTTAGATCATTTGAGATGAGTGCTCCAAGGTCCTTTACAGGCTTGGTCAATGCGAAGCAAGTCTTGAATATTTAGGCTTGTATCTTATTTCTGATATTTTCTGCCAATATGTAAGACAGAGCATTTAATTGCTGAAGAATTTGAAAGTTGTCAGTTTGATTGACCATTCTGATTACAATAGTCCAAGGTCTTTTTGGAAGGTAGCAGTATTGTCTTGGTATTGAATAGCTTTACATCAATCCAGCAAGAGAATGCAGTTGCTCTTGAAAATGACAAGAAGGTCATGTTATTGGAGTATGAAGAGAGTTTGGTCTAAAACACTGCTGGGGGACGACCACGGTGTTGACCAGGTACAGAATTGTGATAGGAATGCTCCCAATTTTTGACCATTTTTGCTGTATGATAGGAATCTTCTATCCATTATGACCAGTTTCCAGGAGACTACCAATAAAAGATTTTTAGTTTTAGGAGTAGATTTGTCGTGTACCAGACTGAATCAAAGTTTACATCGTCTATGTAGAATTGCTCTATTGCTTTGCCCTGATCAAGTTGTGTGCAGTCCATGATGTTTTTGCAATACGTAAGAGTTGTCAATACAGATAGTTTTTCTGAAACCAAGTTGTTATTAGAGAGTAGGTTGTTTGTCTCTAAGTGGAGGCATAATGGATTGTTAATAATTGATTCCAATGACTTACAGGTGCGCAAAGCATAAGAGATTGGTCTGTAATTTTCCAACATAGGCTTGGATCTCCCTTTTTGACGATTGGGAATGACCGTGGCTTGTGACCAAAGGTTAGGCCAAGGAGCTGGTCCTGAGTCTTTCAAAAATATGCTTAGAGTTCTGCCTTATGGCATGATAGCTTTTTTTTACCGAAGTTGGCACATATTCCGTCATGGTCCAATAGATAGGAAGATTTTAGATTGCAATCAGATTTAGACTGTGTAAGGATTTAGATTTAGATTGCGCAGATTTAGATTTATTTGCATCAGATTTGATTTGTCACGGGAGGCAAACTGGATGAATGATGGAAGGATGGATCTAACCTCATGCCATTCTGTTGGATGACAACAAAATTCTGCAAAGAGCTTAGAAAATAGGAAGTAATAAAAGGAAGAGCTGACATCCAGAATCGTAACGAGACGAGTGCGGAACGAGCGCAGCTACCAGTGAAAGTCCAACCAATTCTCTTCAGCACTGAGCTCTAGAACCGAATAAGTCAACCCTGGCAGAGGGGATGCTTATGGTCATGCAGGGAGGAGAGTCTCCTCGACTGACTCAGAAAACCCCCATCCAAAACTAAAAAATATACTGCCCAAGCATTGGCTGAATCGAAGCAGGAAGGCAGTTGAGACAAATGAAAAATAAGGAAAGCATCTTTAACTTCGTGCTTATTCTTGGTAAGAATCACTCAATTCTGCAGTGGAATTTCCTTGGAAAGTGGGACTCAAAGGAGGAAATTGGCTCCGATTAACAATCAGGAGACTGTCAGATTTAAGTAAAAAAAAAAAAGAAAGATATGCAGCTCAAAGTAACTTAAAAGTAAAGCGACAGATGGGATTGGTTAAGACCAAAATCTGGACTGTATTTTTACTACTGCCTCAATTTGAAGAACTTGGGAAAACTATAGAAAAACAATCTTATTCAGAGACATATTGTTATAGGTTAAAGTTGGTTTAAATTCAGCCAAGTTTTGTCTCTTTCAATAAATTCCAAGTTCTTTGAACATCCCTTACAGCCTATCCC
>BHFT01049512.1:0-10685 GCA_004320025.1 Laticauda laticaudata | reverse complement strand
TGCTTTGCATGTAATGAGTCTATCTCATATATTAGGTTCACCTTTTAAGTTGCATTACTGAAATAAATGAACTTTTTCACGATATTCTAATTTTTCGAGTTTCACCTGTATTGCCAATCTAAAGTCACAGGTGCAAAAGAGAGATATGGATTGAAGCAGAAGATAACAACAATAAGCAAACTTCACCTTTGACTAGTGCTGCAAAAGAAAAGCACTTGTGACAATGAGTGATCCAGGATTCTGTTTTGAACCAATGGCTAGATCAGCTGCAATGGAGAACCTGCAGAGTTGGGACTAGTTCATTCATAAAAGGACTTCATGTCTCTTAGTACTTCCAAAGTCAGAAAAGAGTATGCAAAATAGCACCATCCTCCAAATCTGCAGTTGCTCAAAGACAGCTGAACTGGCAACACTCATGAGGCTGAAGCTGCTTTTATTTTCTGCTTTGAAATGACCACGCAGTGCGGATAAGGAGATTTGTTTCTTATTTCCTAGGTGTGCACAAGGTAAGCCAGGAGGTAAATTACAACAATGTCACACATTTCTACTGTAACAGGCATGTGAGACAAGGTGGCAAGATGCTGGAGACTATCTGTAAATAAATCCTGTACTAAACCATAAGCCATGATTTACAAAATCTCTCTATATAAAAGCAAAATACCACTCAGACATCATCACAAAATCTCCAGAACTGTAAAGCCTACAAACTTGAAATTAGGCACATATGTTCCTCTTGGCTTCTAAGTGCTCACTAAGAAAGATTTTTTCAAAATGAACATCAGAGCATTCGTATTTTGTATATTATTATTAACATGCTCTGATGCTAAGGAGTTCTATTCCCCCTCCCCACCTGAAAAGAAACCTGTTCCAAATGCAAAAGACAAGCAGAGAACAGGAGTTTCAGTTTCAGTTTTAATTTCATAGCACCAAGCAGCTTTAGTACAGAACAGTTGAGCTAAGCCACACCCAGGCTCCTTGCTGTCTTCCTCTCTTTGCTCACACTTGTTTCAGTTTCCAAGTAGCCACTCAATTCTATGCACGACACTGAAAAGATTAGAGATTACTGCAATGGTATGCTAGTAGGCACAGTCAAATAAAATTCCCTTTATTTTTCCGTTCCCCCGATAAAACTAAGCCCAACTACATAGTTTCATAGCGAAAACATGGATATCGATCTTAGTAGAATCATAATTAAGTTTGGCTACGACTGAGATTTTCCATTGGTATGCAAGACCCTTGTTTTTTCCTATTTGTCTCATATTTCAGTACTTTTGGCCAAGTTAGCTGGATAAATAGGTCTACTAGGCAATCAGAGAACAGTACGCCATTTCGCTAGATCCTCGTTTGTTTCGCATATTAACAATGATTCTTAATAATAGTCCTATTTCTATTTGGATTCACATAAACACTGAAGAGCTGATTGGTGTTCTATCTCAATGCTGATTGGCCAATGAATAGCTATGCAGCTGATGATTGCCATCTTCAGCGGTAGGATGAGAATCAAGGAGCTGTTCATTGGCCACAAGCTTGCAAGCAGTCAAACCTCATTCTATAACACAAGGGACTGCTGCGGCTTCCTCTGGTACACGAACAGATTTTTCAGAATACTCTAAATAAAAGAGCTGAAAGTTACCACTGGTCTCTCGGTCTCAAATTCATTTTGCAAACACTAAACCTGGAGCGACAGAAGGTGGATTCTGTAGAGTGGAGGCACAGTCGAGCACCATGGCCAATGACGAACCGAGCAGATGAAATGGCCTAGAACCAACTCAACCACCTCCTGCAACCATTTCAACCAGCAACAGAGAACGCACCTGGGGAACATCCTACATCGATAGATTCACTTCACATTCTGGAAAGCAACGAACTTGCAAGGAATCATAGAGCTGTCCACCCGCAACCGAAAAAAGAGCTGTGTTTCCTGAATGCACTGTGGGCCCACAGTATTCAAGATGGCCAAGGGTGCTAGCTAAACACAGAGGATGTAGAAAGCGATGGCCTGGCCAGATTGGAGAAATTGCTGAACGGCTCACGATGGACACCGACCTGTCCCAGCCTTATTCGGAGACTAAGCAGAGTTCTACAAAGGGACCGGAGACGAAGGTGAGAGTCCTCGGTCAGACTTCGTAGTGGGCTCTCAGGAACTATTGGACCGGTGGCATGCAAATTCCTAAACATGGACGCAAGCCATGAGGGAATCATGTGGTCTTGGTCTGAGAGACCTCACCCATACAAATCTGACTGGCTAACCCCGACTAAAGAAGAGTCACATGAAGCATCCTCTGAGGCCACCGGCAGCTGAAAGCAGATAAAAATTCAGCTGCAGCCAAAATAGCAACAAATGAATGCCGACAAGTACATCCAAAACAACCTGGACAAAATTAGCCAAAGATACAGTAGAAAAAGCATGAGAGCCACTACAGCAAGACCATCACACACATTAACGTGGATAGTGGAACATTTCGTAGATGCGAGACAGAGATGAGAGTGAGTCCACAGACTGATCCAGGTGAACGAATCCACGACACAGGAAGAACGAAAAAAAGGTCGTCGAGTCGGTACGGTTCCCAGTGCACCCAGGTTGCGGAAGGAGGACCACCCCCATTATCCTGAAGTGCCGGTTCATAGATGATCTATGTCGCCCGAGGATACACTGTTAGTGGCGAGAGTGGGGTCACATCACCAGAGTGCATAGAGGAGACATCCACCCATTCTGAGTGCTGGTTCCTAGCTGACTATGTTGCCGTACTAATGTGAGAGAGCTGGGGTCACATTTTGCGGGTGCAAGAGGAGACCACTCCCATTTCTGAAGTGCCAAGTTCCTAGACTGCTATTGCTAGGTACTTCGGTACGAACTTAGGCGAGAGAGACGCGGGGTCACAATTCACCAGATGAGTATGCCTGACAAACCAGTAGTAGCCCTACTGCCCCCGATGGATAGGGACAAGATACACTACACCATTGAAAATAAAGAAAGTACAAATATGGAAGCCATGAGAGTCGTGATATGCAAAGGCAAGCGAGTACTTGAACATAGCAACTAAGTAAAAGAGGAAAACACATCAAACCATCACCAATCGATCAATTCAAAATGCAACAAGCAGGTCCTTAGAAAAGTAATAGTATGAGCAGTCAGGATCGAGGGCCAAGTAATGGTGAAATGAGCCAGGTGGATTCCGGATCGTACTACGATGCTGTATTGGATAACATAGGAAACTGGACGCGATTTGAAGCAAGCCACCTCGGCTCCTAGTCAGACAAATTGAGCTAATATGACCATATAATTCATCAACTCATAGGATTATCATATTCAATCCGGATAGTCGGATAGCAGCTTAATAGCTTCAAGAATACACAAAGCAAATTACTAGCCCTAACTCACGAAGGCATCTTTGAGAACCCTGACCATAGAACCCATGTAATGGACTGAATGTATCGACATACGTGGAAAAATACCGGATCGTGGACTTTGACCGTTCAAATCCTAAAGACAGCAAGATCACTGAGACTCTAGACTGCATCGTTAGATGAAATGAAGCAACTCCTCGGAACTCGAGGTTCAGACCGGACCCGTGCAAGCATTCATACGGACAGGACTGGGTGAGAAACTTAAGGTGACTCTCACTAGGACTTCTCGAGTGGTCCAACTCTAAGTGTATTTTAAGGCGTGAGATTCCATATTTATCGGATTTGAAGACAACATAGCTCCTATTAGGCTACAAATGAGGCGAGTTCCCGGCATTAATACCAAAGATTGATGAGGAGCTTAACAAACTGCCAGACTACAAGGCATATCTTGAGGTAACCAATCCTGACCACTGCCTAAATGGAGAAACCGACCAATTGTGACCCCATTAAGCCCAGATGAGATCTGTGGAGAATTCTGTGTGTAATCTACAGGCCAACTCCTAAACCAGTGCACTACAGCAAAGAGTGTATCGTTCCAGTAGTGAAGTAAGACATCCTACTACACTCACTGGGGAGAGGCAAGAATTCTTGCCAAAGCTCGACCTGTCACAAGCATACACAACAATTACCCCAGTCTAACCCCGAAACATCCAGAGGCACAAACGATCGTGACTCATAGGGGATTGGCCTTCAACATGCATAAGATGCAATTTGGATCAACCCGTGGCCCAAGCGGGCTGTTCGCCATAAGCCTAATGGGCATTTTGTTACAAGGCGATAAAAGGAGCTATGTTCCCATACTTTGCATGACATTCCTAGTGTCACCAGCGACGTGAGACTAACAAGAAGCCTGTCCTCAGAATAGTATTACTAAGAGTCCAGAACACAGGCGGAAGGAAAGTGCCAAGTTCAGCCACTCTCAAAAAGTCGAGTTTCCTGGAGGTAATCTAAATACAATAAGAGGGCATCCACCTCGACAGATAAAAAAGTTAAAGCAATCAAAGAACACTGCCCAGGCCAAAAACACAAAGTAGAATTTGCAGGGATTCATGGGAGACTTATAAATTTTTACAACGTTTTTCCTGCCTACCAAAGGCAATGACAAAGCCAGAACCACTACAATTGAGCTACTGCACAAGGCAGCCACTGGACCTGGGGAGAATGTGGAAGAGCAACAGCCGATTCACAGAAAATAAAAGACTCCTTAATAAACATACCAACTCTGTATTACAATACAGCGAGACACTTACCATTGAACTGTCACCTGCAACGCATCACCGTTCAGCCTGCGAGCCGTATTAGGCCAAATTCTGCCTGATGGGCGAGAGAAGCAACCGATCGCATTACTACTCCAAACACTAATCCAAAACAGAATGGGAAACTGAACAGTCATTGGTAACAGAGAGAGCGTCAGCCAGCAATAATCTGTGTGTGCACAAACGGTTCCATGAATACCTTTACAGTAAGCGCACTTTACATTTATTTACAGACCATCGCAAACGCCCTATTGGGAATTTAGCATGGGAAGCAGGGACTAACCAAATATACTATCTCCCCACGAGATGACGAATGAGTGGTCCGAGTACCTTGCAGCACAACAATTAATAAATTGGATTCCAGACCGACCAGGAAAATGACATTTCCCACAATGTACTGATGCTACCGAAGCGTACTCCCTATAGGACATCTAGGGACTCGACCACGGCACCTTAAGCACAGATTCCACCCTACAGTATTGAGACACTATCAAACCTAACCCATAAACTAGCAGTGGGACATTGGAAAGCAATGACAAGAGACAAAAAATTGTTTGTCACAACGATTTTAAACTGGGTAGTGAAAAGCCGGTGGCCGAATAACCGAGACAGGAATTAAATTTATAACCATCTTAAGAACAGAACAACTGAACAGTTCTATTTTTAAAAAGGTTGTAAATTGCTATGTGAGGGATCAGAGTGTGGTAATACCACCGGAACAGCGGTTTCAAAGGAGCAGTACTAGCGAAATGTTTACAATGCAAGCATCCCCGGTTGATGTATGAAACCGAATGACCCTGGCCAGGTAGATATAATGTCTATGGGGTACCAGAGGATGGAATCGAAGGATACCTTGAAGAAATGGTATAGAACCTGCTAGAAAATGCGCAAAAGAGTCCAACCTGAACCGCCCTTCAGCCACCCTATACTAGACTGGGAAAACACTGAGGGGGCCGCCTGGTCAAGGAACTCTTAACAAGATATGTCACCAGGCGACAAACAGGACACACATTTTTAATCAGAAGTAGAGCGCTTAACTCCACCATTGGCTGGTAATAAGTTGTCATGAACATCATACCACTACACGAAGCAGTTATTAAACAAACCTACGTTAGAAAACCTGTTTCACGTCTACCCAATTGGTTACTGGACTTGCTAGTCATCAGATACAACAGCCGCTGCAAGTTACACTAGACACTACACATTTGAAAAATTCCTGCACCGTGACATGCTATAAGGCATTTGCTTTGACCAGAACCGGTTTCAACCAGCTCGAACGGGAGGGCAAAAGGAATAAGTACGCCAGTAAGTCAAAATCTGAAATCATATTAAACTAGAAATTATGCGATAAACAAACGATAACATAATAATATATCAAGCCATTGCGACATGGTAAAAAATACGAATAACACCACACGACGAAGTCCAATAAACCACATTATCAACCAAAGATAAAAAAGCATTAGGAAAAAATTGATACCAGCTACCGTATGGGGGCCGAAATAGCAAAGAAACCATAGAAAAATTAGATTTACGGGGGGACATACAAGCGAAACAAATTGATAAAATGGCTCAACCATAACCACAACACATATACACCTGAGCTCTACTACAATAAAAGCCCAGCAGAATTTACTCATGGGCAGAAAATATAAGATCACAATTGGATAGATTACACTCAATGTACAGCTCTGAAAAACCAACTGACTCCTCCAGCAGACACCAGCACATTCGAACCAAGAAACTTGTCAGCCTTCAAGATCTTCTGCTATTGCTTGGCCATCTTTCGACTGCAATAAGTAACGGGGGGGGGGAAAAGGTAGGTAAGGATAAGTCGGGGAAGTGAGCTGGAGGTGTTACAATTCTTCTGTTGTGTAAATGGGGGAGGGAGCATACAAATAGAGTTTTAGGTTTCTATTTCTCGCTTAGCTTTCTTTTCTCTGCGAACTGCACCCAATTATCAACAATATGCCAAGGTCAACGGACAGAGGCCTCATCATCACCTGAAGATGCCCACAATGACCATATTCACAACTTCTAATTGGAAGTGTCCAATCTGAACTATTGGGGGTGGGAACATTTCCATCACTTTGTATATGTGAATTGTGCGCCTAATTTCTACGAATTCAGAATTCTTTGGTTGCTACCACTTCACTTTCAGTATAAAGATGTCTTTTCTTTAAACTAAAGAGTCTAAGTATTTCTTTCCTGGATTTTGAATGGAGCTCCGCCTGACAAACCTTCTCACCAGGCACCCCATTGTGGATACCGGCAAAAAATAACACAAATAATGGGACCCCGTCCCGTATAGACTGAGAAACGGATTGATGGTAGAAGCTAGAGGAGACATATTGATCAATAAGATCATGAACATTGGAACGAACACTCGACACCACCAGACACGAAGAACAACACACATACACACACCAGAACCACAGCAAACATTAACAAAAAATTTAATAAACCAACCAGAGAGGGGGAGACCCCTCAAACACAAAAATAAGAGGGAGGGGGAGACCCTCCGGCAGAACAAGAAACACCACAAATCAAAATACAAACCATAAACAACATTCGCAAATAAATTCAGAAAGAAACAATGACTTACCTGCAGAAGATGGCAAAGAGGAACAGGAGGCACAAGAAGACCAAGGAGCCACTCTGGAAGGGAGGGCAGCCGAGCGCTGACTCTAGCCATGCCCAGGTAGTTGTAGGCCAGGCAGGAGCAGCATGGCTGACTCCACCTTCCAGGAGGTTCCACAGAGAAGGATGGGAGAAACAGCGATACCGTCCGAACCCGCTGAAGGCAACAACACAACTAAACTGCGCAGGTCAACTAGACAAACAAAAAGCCCCACCTACTTACATGACTACGTAAGGTAGGACCATACCAAGACGGGAAGGGTGTTCCATATTAACATACTTCAAATAGCCTGTTCCTATTGGTTCACTAACACTGAAAGCTGATTGGTGCTCTACTCGACGCTGATTGGCCAGTGATAGCTAGCCTATGATTGGCCATCTCAGCAGTGGAAGTATCAAGGAGCCATCATTGGCCACAAGCCGCAAGCAGCTTCTCCATAAAAAGGGCTGCTGCGGCTTCTGGTGCAGATGGATTTTCAGAACTAAATAAAAGAGCTGAAGTTACGCTGGTCTCTGGTCTCATTCTTCGCAAACACTACACTCTTCATCCATCTAGGCCTGTGTTTCTTAAGCTTGGCAACTCTAAGATGTGTGAATTGCAACTCTCAGAATCCCCCTGCCACTATAATGGCTAGAGAATTTTAGGAGTTGAAGTCCACACATCTTAAAAGTTGTCAAAATTAAGAAACACTGACTTAGTAGCTCCTTATTCTGGTTCAAATCTGTGCTGTGTTAATACCCTGAAGTGCATCAGATAGACCGGTGTTTCTCAGCCTTACCAATATTGTGTGGACTTCAACTTACAAAATTTTCTAGCCAAGTTATTGGCTGGGGAATTCTAGCAGTTGAAGTCCACACATCTTAAAATTGCCAAGGTTGAGAAAGATCAGTATAGATTAATCTTCCTCAGAAGGACACTGTGTCAGCTGAAAGCTCCTACAATTCTCAACCAATTGAGGATTGTGGGAACTGAAATCTCCCAGTATCAAAAGGCCCCAGCATTAGAGAAGATTGCTTTCAAAGGGCTGGATAAACAACCCTGCTGAATCTCTCCTATTTTTCAGCAAAGTGGTTCTTCTCCTTTAGCTACAGAACATGCTTTAGCATTCGCCTCAGGCTCAGCACAGTGCCATCCCATTATTGACTGCCCCAGAGAGCTGGGTTTCGTTTCTTCTGACAGCTTCTTGTCAGACAGTGACTTTTGGATGTCACTTGATGTGGATGATTAATATGAAAACAGCCTCAATTCTTAAGTTTTCCACATTCTAGGACTGTCAGCACCAGATCAAGTAGCAGTTCCATTTGGGAGATTAAATGCATGCATAAACCAAAGAAAAGATACTGAACTATTT
Source organism: Laticauda laticaudata (assembly GCA_004320025.1). Taxonomy (NCBI): domain Eukaryota; kingdom Metazoa; phylum Chordata; class Lepidosauria; order Squamata; family Elapidae; genus Laticauda; species Laticauda laticaudata. The sequence continues at coordinate 2,029 of BHFT01049512.1, read as the reverse complement.
CCAATCCTAATTATTTTTGCATTCCCTGGCAGTCAGGAAGTGGATTTTGCAGGAATCCAGGAAATTTTGCAGCTAGTCTCCTTTTGCTGATGGGCTTGGGAATTTGTTTTGGGCTACAAAAATAATATACATATTTTGTTGCATATGTTGAACATAACTTAGTGTACTTAGAAACTGGCAAATACCAGCAGAGAGAGATGTCACATGTACTCCAAGTGTTGCATATTCTTAGTTGTTTTTTCCCTCAGGATTATTTGCTATATCTACCAGGAATTTCCATAGAAATGATTCTTTTCATTGTTTATTTTTTACTCTAGGCCTTTGTCATCAAGAATGTAAAAATAGTCTTATTACTAGATGAGTCCAAATAATCCTTTAGAACAGGGATGTTAAATTCACGTGTCACAGCAGCGTCTTATGATGTATTGGGATTTTCTACCCCTTTGCTAAAACCAGGCATGGGCATGGCCAACCTGTGACAAATCTGGCCTGTGGGGCCCAAGTTTGACAGCCTTGCTTTAGAACAATAAGCTATTTTCCTTAATAAATGACCAAGATGGCTTCCACTGACTCTCTCCTATTCCTATTTTCCAGCAACCGGCCTTCAGAAGGTAATCATTTGTCTGATTCACTTTAAAGTCAGCTATACCAATGGTCATAGGTTTAAGGAGTATAAATGGCCTTTTTTGAAGCTATCCACCAAATCTGAGAGCAGAGAAACTGCGTGAATGAGTTTTCTGTGTTTCAAGGACTGTCCTATTCCTTTCCTTGGGATTGAATGAATGAAGTATGGGGAGCCAGGAAAGCTTCAGATCAGAATACAGATAAGGAGCTCAGTACCCTGGAGAGGAGAATATATAAGAAAAGGGAGGTTGTTCACATGCACCCACACACACAGCCCTGGCCAATCTATTTTAATATATTTATAAAATGTATAGATCACTTCAACCTGAAAAAAACTAATCGGTATACCCAGAAGAAACAATATCAATGTAGTAGCAGCCACCATAAATAAGAAATATATGTTACAAAGAGGAAAACATTAAACATAACAATCATTGGTAACGAAATGCAGGACTACACAATCCACTCAAGAGAATGTCTCTGAAATTCTCTTCTCTGAAAGACATTCAAAAGAAAATCCCTTTCATCATATGTAATGAGGAGCAGCAGTAAAAAGAAAAAGATAACAAAGGAATATTTCTACCCTGTGCTGATTACTTATTTGGCATCTCGCTCTTCCATCTATTGAGGGCTCAAGGCAATATTAAGTTCAGGATAAAACACAGTAAACATAAAAGTCATGCAGTCATAATTTTAGGATATAAACAAAGCCCAGATCATTTATTGCATTAAAATTAGAAAACTTTATTCAAATCGTGAAAAGAGTATCAGAATGCTGTTGTGGTTTGTGAAGTTGGTCTAAAACAGAATAAAGGAGAAGTTACTCTGATCCTCCATTGGAGTAGACAGGTTCATAATGATGGGGCTGTCACAGGATTAACTGTGTGAGTGTCCACAGACTTAATTTTCCTATATGGTAGGCCCCATAATAGGGCAATGATGATTTCAGATTGGGACAATATTTTTCAGATCAGTTAGGATCATATGGGAAGAGGCTGTCTTTAATTTGTGAAGAGGCTGACCTAGGCAATATTGTTCTGATCAAGGCTTCCTGAAACCATAATTTAGCACATGCTTAGTCCAAACGACTCTTGTTTTATTTCAGTGCTGGGGATTATGTTCATTCCCAGCCTGTACTGAGTCCCAGTCTGTTGAGATAAGCAACCACCTTTATCTCCTTTGAATTGCTGCCAACAACTAAAGGGCCAAATTAACTATAAAAAGGCAAACAAAGTACAAAGTCCACACAGAGCTTCAAGGTTTAATTCAAACAGAGCAAAAAACTTTGCTTGCTGCAAAGGTTTCTCTACCTTTGCATTTCTTTTATACCTTAGGGGAGGGGCAATCACCTCCAAGCCTTACTCCCAAGTCACCCCTTTTGTCTTAGCTGCTCTTGCCTTCTGGC
>BHFT01049511.1:0-11762 GCA_004320025.1 Laticauda laticaudata | reverse complement strand
TCTTGAGCTTATTGTCTAGGGTGTTGGCTATTCCTGCCAGCTTAGCATCACCTGAAAATTTGGCAAGTTCCCCTTCTATTTCCAGCTCCATTCTCCTGTGCAGGGCAACCAAAGAAGACCCAGCAGATCAGTTGGGACTCAATGGGAGGAAGAGAATAGATGGGATTGGCGGGACCAGTCAGAGGTAGAAATGGCCGGTTCTCTGAACGACTCAAAATTTCTGCTACCGGTTCTCCAGAACCGGTCAGAACTGGCTGAATACCCACCTCTGGGTGAGCCTATATGACTTTACTTTCCTAACCTGGCCTACTTTGAAGGGCTGACAGTCTGCACTGTGGCAGAAGCTGAACACAATTTTAGCAGGAGAAACGGTGCAAAGTGGAGCCATTTTGCAGACCAACAACAAACATATCTCCAAAAGTGAAGATGCACAACTGGATGTTTGTTCTATTTATTTATTTAATTGATTGATTGATTGATTGATTGATTGGTCACCTATCTTGCCACGGGGCCATTCCAGGCAGCTTACCACGATGGAAAGGAAGACAGGAGAAGCATGTAAAGCAGGACAGAAGTCAAAAAATAGAGCCACAAAATAAGCCATGGAAAAGAACATGACGATCAATAATAATACATTGATATGACAATCAGGAAAAGATGGACAGGTGGAGAGCAGAGAATGGCGGGGGGGGAGAGGGGGACTCTGCCATCAATTCAGAAGCCCCCCCTCTCACGTATAGAACTGCCTCATGGGCACCTCGGGCCAACTGGCAGAGTCAGGTCTTCAGGCTCCAATGGAAGGAGGGTGGGAGGGGGCAGATATTATCTGAGAGCAGGGCCTCTCCAAACTTCACCATTTTAAGACTTGTGGACTTCAACCCCCAGAATCCCCCAGCCAGGCAAATCTCCAAACTTGGCAACTATGATTTGTGAACTTCAACTCCCAGAATTCCTCAGTCAGTGGGGGTCTCCACATTTGGCCCCTTTAAGACTTGCGGACTTCCATAATTCCCCAGCCAGCCATGCTCTCTGAGTTTGGTGTCTTTCTTGTAGACGTTTCATGACCCAACTAGGTTACACCATCAGTGCTTAGAANTGCAGACTTCCATAATTCCCCAGCCAGCCATGCTCTCTGAGTTTGGTGTCTTTCTTGTTGACGTTTCATGACCCAACTAGGTTACACCATCAGTGCTTAGAAGCCTTCTAGTCCAATTCTTCTAGCCCTGATGAAGTTACTTGGTTGGGGCATGAAACGTCTGCAAGAAAGCAACGGATGAGAAAGCACCAAGGGCCCCACAGTCCTTCTCCTCCTTCCTCCTCCACTGCCTTCTAGCACTGGGGGTGTTACCCAGTTGGGTCATGAAACGTCTGCAAACAAGCTCAGAGAGCAACAAGGACCCCACAGTTCAGCCCTGAGCCACAGATATTCTCTTCCCTTGGCATGCCAGACATGGTCCCATCACCCTTCAATGTGCACCCAAACCTCTCACTTGGCTGGAAGTAAATGAAAGGGAAATTTAGGAAATCTGTCCATTGCAGTGCAATGCTCCATCTGGTCATTCTAAGCCCCAGAGACCAGGGGTCTCCAAACACTTTGACCTGGGGACTTCAAATCCCAGAATTCCTCAGCCAGGGCCTCTAAACATGGCCACTTTTAAGACTGGTGGAGTTCAATTCCCAGAATTCCTCAGCCAGCTGACTGAGGAATTCTGGGAATTGAAGTCCACCAGTCTTAAAGTGGCCAGCTCTGGAGGCCCCTTCCGTGGACCAACCCTTGGCTCGTGGCTTGCGGGGTGGGACGCTGGGGCTAAAATGGCCCCCGCTGGGGGTGTGTTTGTGTTACTACAACCAAAGGGTGAACGCACAACCGCTTCTTGCTGTTCTAGAACAACCGCAGAGAACGCAGCCTGCAGCTAAGAGCAGATTCAAGGGTGCCGTTGCCACACAGTGGTGCGATCTGGGCCAGTGGACGCCGGCCACTAAATTCGCTCCTTCGGTCGCTGAATGGGGGCCACAATCCATCAGACGGGTGCAAAACCCATGCAGGTGCTGCCATTGAAGCCCCGGGCAGTGTCGATGCTGGCAAGGCGGCCGCCATCTTGACTTTTCCGACCTTATTTGGGCNGGTGCAAAACCCATGCAGGTGCTGCCATTGAAGCCCCGGGCAGTGTCGATGCTGGCAAGGTGGCCGCCATCTTGACTTTTCCGACCTTATTTGGGCAGGAGGCTGCTGGGTGGATGGATCTTTCGGACGCTGGTTCGTGCCACGGATTCCCCCGCAAAATGGTGGGTTTCCAAAGGCCAAAATGTCCGCCTGGCCCAGCAATCTGGCTAAATGGCCGAAGCCCTGAGACATCCCTGGACGCTGCAGCTTCCTCTGCCTCCCCCCCCCACTTTATCCTCTGCCCCCCCCCCCACTTTCTAGGGGTATCTGGGGGGGTCATTCCCTGTGAGTGGTCCCTCCCTTCCTGAGGCCGCAGTCTGGAGGACCCTCGCACAGGCCGTCTGCCAGTGCCTTGCTTTCAGCCAAATAACCCCCCTTCCCTGCCCCCCCCAAGCATTGACCGAAGACACCAAATTGAGCAAAGAACGGCTTTCTTGTCCAGCCCTCCAGCTGTGGCCTAATCCGCCACTCCACGGATGAGAGGAGCCGCGTGATTCTCGAGTGGACGGATCCGGGCCCGAAGGGTGCAAAGCCAACTGGAGCGGATTGTGCTGTGGGATTTGGGGAAGGGAGAGAGAAAGACAGAGAAGGAAAGGGGAAAGAGTGTAAACAGGTAATGCAGAGTTGGAAGCGTCCTGTTAGGTTCAGTCCAACGTTGTGTGTCGGGAGGATACGCAGATGCTCATGCCCCCGCGCCCGTCAATAATTGGAAATTGCTCTCCTCTCCCTGGTCTTTTGTTCATTAAAATTCAGATAATGGAGTTGGAAAGGGACCTTGTAGGTCATCCTAGTCCCAAACCCACACCAAGAAGGAGACCCTACACATTTCTGACAGATGGGATCCAGTCTCCTCCCGGAAAGTCTCAAGTGAAGGCTATGTTATCCTGGGGGAGGGGGCCAGGGAGGGGGGATGAAGAGAAGGGGAGGGGGCTGGAAGCTGCCCCCTCCCCGCCACCATCCCGCAGAAGCGCGTGGCTTGAAGTTTGGCCAAATTGGGTGGTGGGGGTCGGGGGTGAACCAATCGGAGTTTACGACCCACCAGGGCTCCAATTGGTGGCGTAAGGAAAGGAGAGTCCAATTAAGCAAGGGGCTGAACCCTCCCCGCTTTGCGACCGTCATGATTTGCACATGAAGGGAAGAATTTTCACTGTGGCCGTAACCCGAGGACTTCTGAAATTGGCAGAGGGGAAGGAAGGAGATGAATTGATGAAGGCAGGTGGCTGACCTGCTTTTGCAACGTATGAGTTGGCCCAGAAGGGAGAGAACTCTATTGTTGGCCGTACTCGAGGACCACCCCTATTATTGCGTCCAGGGAGGAAATATAACCAGGCTGGCGATCGCTTTGTGACCTTCGTCTAAGTGAGGAGCAGGCCCTCACGATGAGCCCGTAACGCGGGTCTTGTTGGCAGAGGCCGGAGAAGACAACGGTCGACAAGGGAGTCAGGAGTCGGGGAGGCAGGCCCCCCTTCCTCTGCATCCCAGACCCCCTTGGAGCCCTGCAGAAGCCCCGCCCCCATACAGGCCCTCACCTTCGCCGGACTGTAGGCCCCGGGCCACTGGATGAACGGTTGGTGTCCCGCCGGGAGCATGTTGCCGTGCGATGATTGCTGTAATGCGGGGCCCGGTTTTTGATAGTACCGCTGGGGGTCCACACGCGCGTAATTGCAAGCCCCGGAGTCTATAGGGGGAGCCGGGGGAGACGGTGAGCATGCACAAACCATCGCGCCCCCCTCCCCAGCCCCAACCCACCAGGCCCACCCGAATTTAAGGCTGGCAGCTGTTCGTAGTGGGGCGGGTTGGGTTGGGGCTTTGGGGAGCGGTGGGCGCGATGGTTTGTGATGCTCAACTCTCCCCCCGCCCCCCTATAGAGACGTCCGGGGCCTGTTGCAATTACCGCGTGGTGCGACCTCAGCGCTACAAAAACCGCCCCGCATTACGAGTATCTGCACGGACATGCTCCCGGGGGACACCACCGTCCATTCCAGGGCCGGGCCTACACTCCGGACTGAACGTGGCAGGGCTCTACTGCATCGGGGGGCGGGGTCCCTCTCTAGAGTGGCTCCAGGTGGGTCGTGATTTCGAGAGGAGGGGTCGCTTGCCCGACTCTCGCACTCACCTTCGACACGTGCTTCCCTCGGCCTTGCAAGAAAGAACCTCCGCGTTACGGCCCATCGTTGGGGCTGCTCTCACTTAAACGAAGGTCACAAGCGGGTCAGCTCGCTGGCTTCATGTTTCCTCCCCTGACCCAATATAGGGTGCTCTCGAGGTTACAGGCCACAATAGAGTTTCTCTCCCCTCCTGGGCGAACTCATGACGGTTGCAAAGCAGGTCAGCCACCTGCTTCGATATTCAATCTCTCCTTCCTTCCCCTCTGCATTCAGGGATCCTCGCGTCGTTGACCGGCCACCAAGTGAAATCTTCCCTTCATGGTAGCAATCATGGACGTTCGCAAAGCGGGTCAGGCCCCCTGCTTAATTGGACATCTTCCTTCCTTACGCACCATGGAGCCCTGGTGGTTCGTAACCCTGATGGGTTCACCCCCGACCCCCACCCCCCCAATTTGCTCACTCAGCCAGCGCTTCTGAGGAATGGGTGGGGGGAGGGCAAGCTTCCTAGCCCCCTCCCCTTCAATCTTCATCCCCCCTCCCCATCTGCCCCCGCCCCACACTCAAGGAATAAGGACACTGCCTTCAATTGAGACTTTCCGGAGGACGAACTGTGACTCCCAATCTGTCAGAAATGTTGTGTAGGTCTCCTTCTTGGGTGGTGGTTGGATAGAAATGACCTACAAGATCCCTTCCAACTCCATTAATCTGATTTTAATGAACAAAGGGACCAGCGGGGAACAAGGAGAGCGAATGCTCCAATATTGGAGGCGGGGGGGTTGGAACTAGATGCCTAACAAGGACCCTTCCAATCTCTGTTACCTGTTTACATCTCTTCCACCTCTTTCCATTCTCTGCCTTTCTCTCCCTCCCCAAATGCCCACAGCACAATCCGCTCCGTGGCTTGACCTTCGGCATCGGCCACTCGGAAATACGCTGGCTCTCTCATCGTCGGACGTGGCCGGATTAAGGCACAGCTTGGGAGGGCTGGATCAAGGAAGCAGACGTTCTTGCCAAGTTTGGGGTCTTCGGTCAATCGCTTTGGGCGGGGCAGGGGAAGGGGGGTATTGCTGGGAGCACAGAGAGAGGCTTGGGAGGTCTCAGACGGCGTAGAAGGAGGGGACCACTCAGGGGACCCCCCCAGATCCCCTAGGAAAGTGGGGCGCAAGAGGAGCGAGACAATCATGAGTACACGTCCGGGAATGTCTCAGGCTTCGGCCATTTTACCAGATTGCTGGCCAGGCGGACATTTTGGCCTTTGAAACCCACCATTTGTGCGGGGGAATCTCGTGGCACGTAACCAGCGTTCCGAAAAGATCCATCCACCCAGCAGCCTCCTGCCAAATAAGGGTCGAAAAGTCATCAGACTCCGGGCGCACAAGCCTCTGCAGCATCGACCACGCCCGGGGCTTCAATGCAGCACCTGACTGGTTTGTGCACACCTTGGGCGATTGTGGCCCCCATTCAGCGACCGAAGAGCGAATTTAGTGGCCGGCGCCACTGGCCCAAGATCGACCCACTGTGTGGCAACGGCACCCTTGAATCATGCTCTTTACTGCAGGCTGCGTTCTCTGCGGTTGTTCTAGAAACGAGCAAGAAGCGGTTGTGCGTTCACCCTTTGTTGTAGTAACACAAACACACCCCCACGGGGCCATTTTAGCCCCAGCGGTCCAGAAGCACCCGCAAAGCACAGCCAGGTGGTGACACTCAAGGAGTTGGCGCAGTGTGTGTCTCTGGTGAGTTCACTTACAGACTGGTGGGAACGGCCTTCACATCTTCTCTAGAATTCACTCAGTCAGCTGCGGCTGCACGGCATCATATCGTGGAATTGCAACCCTCCACCAGTTCTTTACAATCGGCCCATGTAGAGGCCCTGGCTGAGGAATTCTGGAATTTGAAAGTCCCCAGGTCAAAGTGTTTGGAGACCCCTGGTCTGTGGGTTCGTAGAATGGACCAATGGAGCATTGCACTGCAATGGACAATTTCCTAAATTTCGCCTTTCACTTTACTTTCCAGCCAACGTGAAGGTTTGGTTGCACATTGAAGGGTTGATGGGACCATGTCTATGCATGCCAAGGGAAGAGAAATATCTGTGGCTCAGGGGCTGAACTAGTGGGGTCCTTGTTGCCTCTTGAGCTTGATTTTGCTAGACGTTCGAGGTCCTACAAACTGGGTACACCCCCAGTGTAGTAGTGCTAGTGTGAGTGTAGTGATATGTAATGAAGAGACTGTCGGGCCCTTGGTTCTTTCTCATTCCTTGCTTTCTATGCAGACGTTTCATGCCCATAACCAAGTACTATATCAGGGGCTAGAAGAATTAGGACACGAAGGCTTCCTAGAGCACTATCGAATGCGTAACATAGTGTTGATACATAGAAACGTACAACAAGAAAGACACCAAGACTCAGAGATGCATGGCTGGCTGGGGAATATATGGAAGTCTGCAAGTCTTTAAAGGGGCAAATGTGGAGACCCCCACTGACTGAGGAAATTCTGGAGTTGGAAGTTCACAATCATAGTTGCAGTTTGGAGATATTGCCTGGCGGGGATCTGGGGGGTTTGAAGTCCATCAAGTCTTAAATGTGAAGTTTTGGAGAGGCCCTACGTCCTCACGTTATAATCAGCTAACATGCCGCCCTCCCACCCTCCTTCCATTGGAGCCTGAAGGACCTGACTCTGCCAGGTGGCCCGAGGTCCAAAATGGGGCACTTCTATACGTGAAGTAGGGGGCTCTGAGAATTTGATGGAGAGTCCTCTCCCCCCCCGCCCATTCTCTGCTCTCCCCTGTCCACTTTTTCCTGATTGTCATATACAATGTATTATTAATTGATCGTCATGTTTTTCCATGGCTGTATTTGGTGGCTCTATTTTTTGACTTCTGTGCACTGCTGTACATTTTGCTACTCCTGTCTTCCTTTCCATCGTGGTAGGCTGCCTGGAATGCCGCCCCCGTACGGCAAGCATAGGTGACCAACTAATCTAACGAAGCCAAATCAATTAAATAAATTATAATAGAACAAACATCCAGTTGTGCATCTTCACTTTTGGAGATATGTTTGTTGTTGGTCTGCAAAAATGGCTCCCATTTGCACCGCGTTTCTGCATGCTAAAATTGTGTTTCAGCTTACCTGCAACAGTGCAGGACGCTTCAGCCCTTCAAAGTAGGCCAGGTTAGGAAGAGTAATCAGTATGCTCACCCAGATGGTGGTATTCAGGGCCAGTTCTGACCGGTTCTGGAGATCCGGTAGCAGACAATTTTACGTCGATTCAGAGACACCGGCCATTTCTACCTCTGACTGGTCCCGCTCTCCCACATCCCATCTATTCTCTGTCTCCCAGTTGAGTCGCCAACTGATACTGGCTGGTCTTCTTTTGGTTGCCCTGCACAGGAGAATGGAGCTGGAGAATTAGAAGGGGAACTTGGCCAATTATCAGGTGATGCTAGCTGGCGGAATAGCCAACACCCTAGACAGATAAGCTCAAGATCCAGAGGGATCTTGACAGACTAGAGCACGTGGGCCATATCTTAATAAAATGAAATTCAGTATAGAGAAAAGTAAAAGTGTCTTAGCACTTAGGCAAGGAAAATCCAAAAGGACGATCTAGACCTGGGTGGAAACCAGGTCCAATTGCACGGAACTGGGAGGGGGATCTGGAGTCTGTAGTGGACAACCAGCAAATAGGAGCCAACGTGTGGCAGCCGCAGCCCAAAAAATGCTAACTGCAGTCCTAAGTTCGTGATTACACGAGGAATTACAATCAAAATAAAAAGGTAGTACAATACCACTCTATAAAAGCCTTAGTAAGACCTGACACCTAAGAGTACTGCATCCAGTTTTGGTCACCGCACTTGTATAAATTAGATGATTAGAGACTCTAGAACAATCATGCAGAGAAGAACACCAGGATGTGATGACGGGGACTGGAGACTAAAACATACAATGAATGGATCTGCAGGAAACAGGGCTGGCTCGTCTAGTGAAGAGGAAGGAGCAGCGGGGACAGGAGGCATCTTCCAATATTTGAGGGGGCTGCCCCAGAAGGAGGCGGGGGGTCAAGTGTTTTCAAAGCACCTGAAGGCCAGACAAGGAATAATGGATGGGAAAACTGAATACAAGGAGAGCCCAAACCTGTCAACCTGGAAATAAGGAGAAACTTTCTGACAGGGAGAACAATCAACCCATGGAACAGAAGTTGCCCTTAGAAGTTGTGGGAGCTTCATCATTTGAGACTTTCAAGAAGAGACTGGACTGCTGTTTGTCAGAAATGGTGTAGGGTCTCCAGCTTGGGTGGGGGGGTTGGACTAGATGACCTACAAGGTCCCTTCCAACTCTGATTATCTGAAAAGCAGGTTAGTGGGGTGGGGAGGGAATGGGGTTTTGCAGTATATCCTTCCCCTGCCACACCCACCAAGCCACACACGCCACATCACACCCACAGAACCGGTAGTAAAAAAAAATTGAATCCCACCACTGGGTTCACCCTACTTTTAGTATAAGGTTATAATCCAGATAATCCACAATTAGTGACTGCAATTGAGTCCAACATTTATGTTGCTCAGCGAGGCAGTTACGGAGCGAGCTTTGCCTCATTTTACGACCTCCCTTTGCCACAGCTGTTAAGGGAAGCTGCTACAAAAAGCGTGAAAAAAACAGTCATAAGTCACTTTTTTCAGTGCTGTTGAAACTTTGGACAGTCACTAAATGAATTGTTGTAAGTTGAGGACTATCTGTATCATAAAAAAAAATAAACATCTTAAAACAAGAATATATTTTAAAAACAAACTAAAATGTAAACTAAGGTGTGAGTATCCCAGAGCCTGGCTGATCATTGAGGCTTGGAAGCTACACAAACAGGGGTCACTTCAGGATATGGGAAAACTCAGTGGGGCTTAAGGTCAGTGGCCTCACTGGTCCACTGCCCTTTATTACTTTTTAAAGACCTGGGGGCAAAGGGCAAGGCAGGGTGGGCTCCCTGGCATTTGAGGGGCTGCCCCCAAAAAGAGGGAGTCAAGCTATTCTCCAAGGCACCCAAAGGCCAGACAAGGAATAATGGATGGAAACTGAACCAGGAGAGATTCAACCTGGAAACGAGAAACTTTCTGAGAGTGAGAACAATCAATTCATGGAACAGAAGTTGCCCTTGGAAGTTGTGGGAGTTTCATTACTTTCAAGTAGAGACTGGACAGCCATCAGTCATAAATGGTGTAGGGTCTCTTGCTTGGGTATGGGGGGGTTAGACTCGATGACCTGCAAGGTCCCTTCCAACTCTGTCAATCTGTATTTAAAGTCACAGCATCTCCTCTCCTTTAACCAAGGGCTGGGGTCTGCCCCACTCACCCTGTGAGGTAGGACAGAATGCCAGAGACTTCCTGGTAGGAAGCCAATTGGCAATCCTGCGGCATCCCTCAGGGGATTAAAAATAACTTTCCCCTTTTAATAATAATAATAATAATAATAATAATAATAATAATAATAATAATAATAATAATAATAATAATAATNAATAATGTTTGTTAGCCCAATCCAGATCCCTCGATGCCAACTTGCTTGGAGAGCTTTCATGCTCTCTGAACCCCTGAGATGCTAGCAGGACTGCAATGGGTGAAAAAAAAAAACATGGTGGTTTTTTTAGGTTTTTTTTTTTAATTCCCACCGCATGTTTTTGACTCCAACACGTCAAAGATTAACAAAGGTCTCACAGGAACCCCATTGCAACATGTCAAGTTCTTCTTGCTAAAGGCTCTGGGCAATTGCTTGCTCCAGCTGGCAGGGAGGGGAGGCTGGCAAGGAAGTGGTTGGCCCAAAACAAAAACAAAAAACAAAACAAACCCTGATTTTTTTTCTCCTGCTCAGCTTAGAGAAGTTCAGTTACAATCTTGGCCTCTGAAAAAGAAGCCCTCAGGCAAACTTTCGTTTCTACTTTGCTCTAAGCAGAGCTGGTTCCGGCCACTGCTATTCTCTCCTCCTTCTCCCGTGCCCGCACCCTGCTGAATTTCTTCCTCAGCCTCTGCCAAGGCCACCCTCACCTCCTCCTCTTCCTCTGTCCCTTGAAGTGTCTGGTGGGACAACCAGACAGGTGTCTTGCTGGCCCATCCACCCCAGGGAGGCCCTCGGAGCTGACAGGTGAGTTCTCCAGGTGTGGCCAACCTAATCTGGGCAGGTGCTTCAGGGAAGCTTTGGAATATCTTAATGCTACACTTAATAATGTGACCAAGAAAATATAAAGAGCACGCTGAGATGGATAGACTGAGAATGGAAAGAAAAGATAGAGGAGAAACTGAATACTCTTTGATTTGGAATGCATGGAACCAATGGTTAAATAGTAGACATAAAGATAAATAAAGAATAGGAAATATTACACCATAGTATAAATGTAAAAGATGCGCTATAAAACATAAAAGGGAAAAATATTCAGAGTAAGAAATACATATTGTACATATTAGTGGAATAACATAGATAGAGGGGGAGGGAGGGAGGGAGGGAGGGATATAGATAATGGAGACAGCTAGATAGATAGATAGATAGATAGATAGATAGATAGATAGATAGATAGATAGATAGATAGATAGATAGATAGATAGATAGAAAGAGAGAGAGAGAGAAAGTGAAAGTGAAAGAGAGAGAGAGAGAGAAAGATAAATAGAAATAGAGAGAGACAGAGAGAGACAGAGAGAGACAGAGAGAGACAGAGATAGAGACAGAGAAAGAGAAAGAGAAAGTGATGGAGATGGAGATAGAGATAGAGATAGAGATAGGGATAGAATAGAGATAGAGATATACACACTCATATAACAAAAATGTATGGAAACTGTATGCGTATCGATACTGAAGCATTGCAAAAACAATGAAAATTGTGTTCTAAAATGAGGAAAATTGTTCAATAAAAATAAATAAACAAACAAAGAAATACATAAATAAAAAGGGAAGCTTCAGAAAATAGTAGTATATACATGAATAGATAATATAATTTACTATAACCCAAATAAGTGAAGATTAGTAGATGGAATTTAGGATTAGGTAATTAAGCTGTATTATTAATATTAATAGTGTGTTAAACTATATTGTGAATTTAAAATTGGGTGAGATTTTGAGATACCGTCCTGGGATTGATTAAATATTGTTAATATTTGGTGTTATCAGTAACCCTACACATTTGGAATATTGAAATTATAGTAGAATAATGAGTAATTCTTTAAAAATATTAAATAATAGTATTTAGGGATAAAAAATACAGGCTGCAAAGAAATGTTATTTATCTTAAAATGAATTCAGGGGAAAATGATAAATGGATTTTGAAAACAGACTAGCATTGTTGAAGTTGGAAGATTAGAATTATACATCCGTATTTGTCTTATTATTGTTACTATTGTTTAAAAAAGACTTGGCCCAGTCAATGCACTGTCCTTAAAATATGTATGTTTTGTGTATATGTGTATATCTATCTGTCTGTCTATCTATCTATCTATCTATCTATCTATCTATCTATCTATC
>BHFT01049510.1:0-11460 GCA_004320025.1 Laticauda laticaudata | reverse complement strand
GGAACATTGAGCTCAAGCCGCGCCGTGTCTTTTACATACTATTTTTCCGGCCGGCTTTGTAGTCCCATGACAGTGTTTGATTTGCCGCCTCCCGCGGCGCAGGAATTGGTTCCTTTGAAAACCAATCCCTTTCGTTCCTAAAGTACAGGCCCATCAAGAATGGTATTAATTTGAACCAGTTATTTGCATACAGAACACCCTCCTCTTAGTTTGGTCTAACTCGTGACGTAGTCTCGGTAAGTCAGGTGGGGCTTCTTTTGAACTCGACTGGACCTGCGCGGTTCATTTGTGTGCGTGTCTTCGACGTTCGGCATGGTGCTGCTTGTTTCCTCTGTGGCTTCTCTCTGGAAGAAGCTGGAAGGGGTGAGGCCTCAATTCTATGCTGCGCTGAAGTTGCTGGCCCGGCGCTTGCCACTCTCGTCCTTCGCTTCCGGGCAGGTTGGAGCCGGCTTTTGCTGGCCTCTTCGGTGGATTCTTCTCACACCTTTCTCCAAACAGTGAGTCTCGCAATTTGCTTTTTGGTTAGTTTTGTTTTCGGCACTTTGTTTTTAAACGGTTCTTTATTATTTTTCGGTGTTCCCCCCCCCTTTGGTTGAAATTCGTCGTTTTTGTGATTGTTGGTTGTGTTTTATCATTTTCTTTCTAATTTCGGGACGAGGAGCCTGTCAATGTTGCAGCTTCCACTCCCTGCATCATCTACATTATCGGCTATGATTGGGGTCTGTTAAGTCTGGTGACTTGTCCCGTACCCATAATGGGTCTCGTAAATTTTTCGCATACACCAAATCGCCAATTTTTGAAACTCCTGAATTCGTGTAAGACGAGTCAGGGGGGTTTTTTCTGGTTTGGAAAGTTTGGATGTACCGATCTACTGCCGATCTGAGTTTCTCCCCATCAGTAGTTTGATGTGGTTTTGTTGGTTGTGGTACTTGGTGTTATATGTTGCGGGTGAGTAGCCTGTTTTTAGTTTGCTTTGGATGTCCCCAGTGTCCATCCTGTCCAAACCCTCCTGGTGAAGCCTGACCATTCTTTTCATGCCTACCGTTGCGCCGGATGGGCGGCGCTGTGAGGGCATGTCTTAACCCAGGGAAGGCTAGGTATTGTTCGAATAGTAGGCTGGTTAGTTCGAAGGTCCATTATTTCGGACACTAGTACGTCGGCAGCGTGGGTTGCAAAAGTTTGTCTAGTTCCCCTTAGTTACATTTCTGTTGTCGGTGATGGCACTAATTTAGCTCTAGCCCAAATTGTGAGTATGCGTCAGACAATCCAGAAACGTGTGTCCCCTTGGTAGGGCCCGCGAAATCGATAAGATCCGCGACCAGGGGCCCTTGGAACTTCCCAGTCCTTAAAGGTGCCTTTGGAGGAGATGGTCTGGCTCTCTGGCATTTGTGTGCACACTTGACCCCATATTCAATGTCTATCAAGCCCGGCCACCAGCCATAGGCTCCTCGCAGGCTTTTTCCAATTTTAACAATTCCCGGGTGTCCTCATGCAGCATGCACCTCAGTACCTTGTTTGCAATTTGTTTGGAATAACTACCCGCTCCACCCCACATAAGACACCCTTCTCTACTAGAAGAGTTCGGTTTGTCTGGTCCGGAATAGGTTTATACCAGTCTCGGTTTTGAATTTCTGGCCGCCTCTACTACAGTTAAGTATGCGGGCAGTCAGTGGGTCTTTTTTCCGTGCTCTGGCGACATATTTCGCGAGATGGGTAAGATCGGGCAGTCTCTATCTGTAGGGCAGTCATCGTTGGTGCCGGGTCTCTTCGTTGCTGGCAATGGTGCTCTGCTCAATAGCGTCCCATGGGAAATTATTGTTCCCCTGGCCGCTTATAGGGTGTTGAGGTAGGTGCTAGGAATCCGACCCACCTAGTCATTCTGGGGACAGATGTTTGGGTGTGGGCTTGTTTCCCGCCAAATTCCACAGTAGCGTTTGGGTCTTGTGACAATTTGAGAAAGCCCGCCCGTACAGGTATTCATGAAAAACGCTTACCCCAGCGACAATTGCTAAGTCCTCTCTGTCCAGTGGCTGTAGGTTCCGCTCGGCTTTTGACAGAGTTTTTGAGTAGTAACGCGAGTGGGCGCCTCTCTTCCTCCGGTAAGTTGGTGGCTCAGGATGGCTCGACTGCCAACGGTGAAGCGTCACAGGTCACTCTCAATGGTAGCGTGTCGCTAAATGGATGAGACGGTGTTTGAGTTAGCTCAATCTTTTTATTTGTTGAAAGGCTTTTTTTTCTTTGTGCCGACAAAGTCCAAATTTGTTTTTTGTCCATGTAACCGGGTAGCGGTTCTGCTATTGTAAAGCTTATTTATGGTAAGGAAAACTATAAAAATTTATTTAGACCCAAGACTGGCTTGTAAACTCGCTTTTGTTCTTTGGTTTCTGGTGCGTTATTTAAATGGAATTAGTTCTTTTCAGTGGGGTGTATACCTCTCTGTCTATTAAATAGCCCGAAAGTTCGACGCTCTTTTTAGCCAGGCAGCACTTTTTTTTTTTACTTTTAGTCCAGCTTCCCTGAATTTAGTTTTTAGTAATTTTTAAGTGTCTGGTTTTAGTTGGTTTTTCGTTTTTGCTGAGATAGGACGTCGTCGAAGTACGGCACGACTCCCTGTATGCCGTTTAGGGAGGCGTTCCATGAGGCTTTGGAAAACGCCTGGGTGCCAACACTGACTCCAATTGGGTCTCTTACAAAAACCCTGAATGCCCTTGCGGGGTGTAACATAGTCTTGTGCCTCCGCTGTTTCGGTCTACTGGAGTTGTTGGTATGCTTGTCCAGGTCGAGTTTGTGCAAAAAAAATTTCCTCCCCAGGGAATGTAGCAAATGCTGGACTACTGGCACCGGGTATTGCGCTCTGGTTGTAAAGTGCGTGTTCAGGGTCGCCTTGGTAGTCACCAAAGGATTTCGATTGAACCCATCGGCTTAAATGGTGTGACTATCGGCGTTTCCCATTTGGCATGGTCCACAGGCTCTACACACCCTGAGCTACTAGTTTATTATGGGAGGGGGGGAAGGGAGGGGAGGGAGAGGGGGGGAGAGAGGAGGGGTGGAAGGGGGATAGGGAGGTAGGGGGAGGGAGAGGGGGAGAGGAGGGGTAGGGAGAGAGAGGGAGGGGGGGAGGGAGGGAGGGAGGGGGGAGGGGAGGAGGGCAAGGGAGGAGAGAGGAGGGGGAGAGAGGGGAGAGGAGGAGAGGGGAGGGGAGAAGGGAGGGGGGGAAGGGAGGAGGGGGAGGAGGGAGAGAGGGGAGGGAGGAGGGGGAGAGTTAGGAGGAGGGGAGAGCGAGGGGGGGGGAGGGGGGGGGGGGGAGGGAGGCAGAGGAGGGCAGGGGGAGGAGGGAAGGAAAGAGAGGGGAGGAGGAGAGGGAGCGTGGGGGGAGTAGGGCGGGAGGGGAGGGGAAGGGGAGAGAGGGGGGGGAGGAGAGGAGAGGAGGGGGAGGGGAGGGAGGGGAGGAGAGGGGAGGGGCAGAGGTAGAGAGGGGGGAGGAGGAGGGAGAGGGGAGGGGGGGGGGGTAAGGGGGGAGAGGGAGGGAGGGGGGGAGGGGGACGGAGAGAGGGGGTGAAGGGGAGGAGAGGAAGGACGGGGTAGGGGGTGGGGAGGGAGGGGGGGAGCGAGGGGAGGAGAGGGACGGGGGGAGGAGGAGGAGGAGGCGGAGGAGTAGAGAGGGAGAGAGGGAGAGGGGAGGACGGAGGAAGGGAGGGAGAAGGAGATGTAGAGGGAGGAGGGGCGAGAGAGGGGTAGGGGGAGTGGATAGGGGAGGAGGAGGGAGTAGAAGATGGAGGGGGAGGAGGAGAGGGTAAGGGAGAGGAGGGGGAGAGGGAGAGGAGGGGAGGGAGGAAGAGGGGGATGGGGAGGGAGGGGGAAGGGAGGGGGGGGGAGGAGGGGGAGGAGGAGGGAAGGGGGGGGGGTAGAGAGACGAGGGGGAGGAGGGGGGGGTGGGAAGAGAGGGAGGGGAGGGGAGGGGATGGGCGAGGAGGAGGGGGAGGAGGAGGAGGGAGGGGGGAGGGGAAGGGAAGGGGGAGGGGGAGAGGGGATAGGGGGGGGGAGGGGGGGAGGGAGGAGGGGAGAGGGGGAGGGGGAAAAGGAGAAGAAGAGAGGGAAAGGGGGAGGGAGAAGGAGGGTAGAGAGGTAAGGGGTGGAAGGGGGACGGATGGATGAAGAGGGGAGGGGGGGAGGGTGGATGGGGACGGGGGGAGAGAGGGAAGGGGAGGTTGCGGAGAGGGAGGCGGCGAGGGGGGGAGGGTAGAGGAGCGGGGGAGAAGGGAACGGGAGAGGGGAGGAGGAGGAGGGGGAAAGTGCGGAGGGAGGTGAGGAGGAGTGGGGGGAAGAGGAGAAGGGGAGGGGGAGGCGTGGGGAGAGTAGGGGGGGGAAGAAGGGGGGGGGGGGAGGGGCGAGGGGAGGGAGGAGGGTATAGGAGGGGGGGAGCGGGAGGAGGGGAGAAGGGGTAGGGGGAGAGTAGGAGGGGAGGGAAGGGAGAGGGAGGGGTGAGAGGAGGGAAGAGTAGGGTGGAGGAGGAGGGGAGGAGGAGGAGGGGAGAGGGGAGGGGGAGGGGGAGGGAGGAGGCGGAGGAGAGAGGGAGGGGAGGGAGGCGGGGAGGGGGGAGGAGGGAGGTAGGGGAGGAGAGGAGGGGGGAGAAGGAGAGATAGGGGAGGGGAAGGGCGGGAAGGGGGGGGGGAGAGAAGGAGGGAGGAGGAGAGGGGGGTTGAGGGGGGTGGGGGGGGAACGGAGAGGAGGTGGGAGAGTGGGAAGGGGGAGATGGACGTTAAGGGGGGGGAGGGGGTACGAGGAGTTAGAGATGGGATGGGAGGGGGAGGGGGGGGGGGTTTTGCCGGAGTAGGGGGGAGAGGGGGGGGGGGAGAAGGCGCGGGAGAGGGGGGAGAGGGAGGGGAGAGGGAAGAGGGGAGGTAAAGGAGGAGGAAGGGGGGGAGAGGGGGAGGAGGGATGGCGGGGAGGAGGGGAGAAGGGGACGGAGGGGCGCGGGATGGGAGGAGGGGGGAGGGGAAGGGGAGGGAGGGGTAAGGGCGGGGGAGGGGGGGTAGGGGGGAAGGGAAGGGAGAGGGGGGAGGGTAAGGATGGAGGGGGTGCGAGAGGAGAAGGGGGGAAGGTGAAGGGGAGAGAAGGGAGGGAGGGAAGGAGGACGTGGAGGACGGGGGGGGAGTAGGGGATGGAGGGGAGAGGTTAGAGAAGTAGAGGGGAAGGGGAAGGGAGCGAGGAGGGAGGGGGGAGGGAGAGGGGAGGAAGGGAGGAGGGTAGAAATAGCGGAAAGGTGAAGTAGAATGGGAAGAGGGGTGAGAGAAGAGGGGAAGGAGAGTGAAGGGGAGGGGAGGAGGGGAGGGGAGGAGGGAGGAGGGGGAGGAGGGAGAGTTAAGGGAGGGCGAGGGAAGGGGGGGAGGAGGAGGAGGAGGGCGGGAGGTGGGGGTGAGGGAGAGGAGGCGGGGAGGAGGAGGGGGGTGGGTGAGGGGAGGGAGGGCAGGAGGGGAGGGGAGGAGGAGGATGGGAGGGAGAGGGGGGAGGGGCTTTTCTACACTCTGGCGAAGAAATAAAGACTTTGCTGTTGGAACCCGGTCTACCTCGTGTTTTTCCGGACAAAACAAAAAGTGTAACAATATTTTGTTGTTCCCAAAACAAAGTAGGTGAACTTCACTGGAGAGGGTATATTCTTTAATGAGGGGAGGGCAGCTGCTACTGCTAAGAATCTTCTCCTGAGTATTTTGTTTTCTTTCTTTAGTAGGTGGGCCAACTTCAAACAGGGCCTATCATGATTTTCTTAGAGCTTAAGTAAATATATAGGAAAAAAGTATAAGAAATTACAGCTAGACATACTCTTTGGATATATTTTTATCAGTATGTGTAAATGAAATATAAGTGAGAGATTGAACAGAATTGGTACTAAGGTGTTTTTGACAGGCATGAGTGCAGGTATATGTTTTACTAATGACTCAGCAGCCATCCTTTCTATGTCGTCTGCAAATGCTACCTAGTAGCTCCATCTGTGTTCTAGTGATAATGTGAATTGTCTGTCAAAGAGTTGGGAATAAGGGAAAAGCAGCCTTCTTTTGCTGTCAATTTAAATTATATGCAATGCAGATTTGCAATCTGAAGTAGCAGCTTTTATGAAGAAGGGAGCATTGCTGGGAATTCTGCTCTTTTGGGGCTGAACAAAGACATACAGCATTGCAGCAACAGCCTCAAGGATTTCTCCCTTAAATAGAACAAAAGTGAGAAGACTATTGAATGTTTGTTACTGGAATCATTTCTCTAATCCTCTGATGGTGATTTTCTGATGTTGTTCTGATGTGGCTAGAAGAGTTATTTGACTTTACCTTAAAGGCAATGGCTATAAAGAGATTTGATTTTGTCTGAAAGAAAACAACGAGTAAGAGTTTTCATTTTGTCCAGGAGGTAAAGCCATCTCATGTTGGTGAACAGGAGCAACAATTTCTCATACTACCTACAGATGGTGCTAATTGTGCTGGTCTTCTCCATCACTCCTTCTTGTTAAACAACGGCATAAAGGATGTAAGAGGACCTAGGCAATTCGCTGCCCAAACCAATCTGCACTGCATGGAGAATGTTTTCTGTCCGAATTTGCCTGAAGCATCATAAAATTAAACTCTACAAAATCAAATCCACCTGCATTTCCTTATTTTTTTTTAATCTTATGCCTGGGTGACTCATCTTCATTAAAAAAAAATTGCCCCTAAGATACTGAAGGAGAGTAAAATTTTAAAATTAGATCACCCTGGAAATTGGATTTTGATGGCAACATTTGATCTTGGAAGTTTAGGACTGAACACTGAAACTTGCCTGCTTGATGAAATAATTATATTTCATTTCTACTGTCCTTTCTAAATGCGTCAATTGGTTTGCATTTAAATATCAAAATTGGGGTTGAAACCTCTGATTTTTTTCAATATGATTTTTTTCAATATGGTTGGATTGTGGTTACTAATAATTCCTATCATCATAGCCAATGATCAGGAATAGTGGGAATTATATTCCAACATTATTTGGTAGGCCAAAAATTCCTCTTGTCCTGGCCAAAGAATTTAATCCATTAATACTATTATTATTTATCTCTACACATGTATTCACACAATTATATATCTTAATCTGGATTTATATGCATTATGCAAAAAAAAATTGTTCCACCTTTATTTTTTTTTAAATCACTCAAGGCAACAAACATGCTAACACTCCTTTCTGCTCCTATTTTCTCCACAGTAACCACCCTTTCAAGTGGCTTGGGTTGAGAGGAACTGGCCCAAAGTTATCCAGTTGGCTTTCATGCATAAAACAGGACTGGAACTCATTGTTTTTTGGTTTCTAGTCTGTTTATTGTTTTTGTTTTTGTTTTTAAATAAAGGCAAATAACTGGTGATCTACAGTGAAAGTTAGCCATCCCAATACTATAAACTATTTATGGCTATGGCAAATCTCATTTATTATAAATAATTTATTGCAAACCACCTAGAGAGTTTTGACCATCAGATGGTTTAAATTTTTTAATAAATAAGCACATATGTTCTCAAATACTGTCACTAGTTAGTTACTGAGCATTGGATATTGCCAAATGCAGAATGCTACTTTAATCTAAAAGATTATTAAATTTAGTAACTTTATTGCCAAATGTTAACTTCTTTATCTTTAACACCACCAAACAGGGCTTGTATTGCATGTGTCTGTTGCCAGTTACAATAACTTAATGCTGCTTTATGTCAATTTTCAAATAGGAGTCTATAATTCATTTGAAATTAGACATGAAATTTCTGTAATATATTTGCCAATTACTGTCTAGTGCTGTTATCATAAACTCCTGTGTCAAATATAAATGCCCTTTATCAAGAATTCATCATAAAAGAGTATCAATAATCAATTGTTTGAAGCATGTTAGTTTTATTTGTAATCTTAGCACGCTGTATGTGAAAGCAGCCTTATACTTTAGAAGATGATCATATTAACTATAAATGCTATAAATGCCTTTAGTAATCATGCATTGTGTTAGCACATTGGTATTAGATGGTGTTTCCAAAGCATGGATATGGATATTCAATGTTATGTGTAGGCTAATAATATAATATTTTTAATATTTACTATGGCAAACTCTCATATGTCTCCATGGCAAAGATCTAAATCAATTGAGAACAATTTATTTCTCTTTCCCCCTTTTTTTAAACAAAAGTATAAGCAGACCAGAAACTTCCTAAAATGTGATGCATTTTAGATGATTTCCCAATTGTGGGAAAATGGCTTATTTGGGAGCCACTTCCAAATAGAGCTGGGAATAATAAAATGAGTCAATCATTTCAAACTGACAAATATGTCAGTTCTATAAGGAATTTTCTTAATCATTGGGTAATTCAAGGATCACTCAAATTGTTTTTAAACAAATAGCGCTGGGAAGCCAAGAAAACATCAAAAAGGTACTACTATTTCAGAATTTGCTGCATTTCTCTTCTTTTGGTGCAGCTTTATTTTAGTTTCTCTGCTTCCTCCTCCATAACACAGCTGTGCCTCTGTACTTTATGCCAGGCCCACATTTTGGGGATGTATGTTTATTTTCAGATTATAATGTTTATTACTGTAGTTACTGGTTTGTGTTCAAGCTATTTTCTGCCTGGTGCACTGGCAACTTGACCTTCCGTTTCAATATTTTCTGAAGTCTCATATTAAATCTCAACATTTTTGAGAGTATAAGATGCTGCTTTTGAATATGTGGCTAGATGCTACTAAAGATAAGAAAATGGATCTGTTTTGATCCAACTAAAAGTGATATCCAGTAGGTCAAGCTTATCTAACTAACATTATACGGTAAGACAAATGATGGCTACTGGATTTGTGCTTGTTAAAGGCATTTGAGCTTGACTCGGAGTGAGTGACCCCACTTGTAAGATTCTGAATCCTTGGGCCCAAAAGCTTAGTTTGCAGGTGCTCTTTGTTTTAAAAAAGAATCATTACTGTGCCTTTGACCTCAAATGCTTTTCTAGAAATCACCAAGAAACGCTTGTCATAGTGTGAAAATAAATATTATCCTGGGTCATCTGTGCCTAACAGGGTGCTGAGAAAAGCTGAGCTACAGAGGTCATTCTGTACATTGGCAATTCTACTTGCCATCCAAACAGAGAAGAAATACAATCATTGTTGAAAGGTAAACGACTTTTTTCATATGCTGTTTCATGATTCAGGCTTTCTAACCAATATCTTATTGTTCTCGCAACAAATGCACTCTGGTGAAATATTAAATACATACATACATACATACATACATACATACATACATACATACATACATACATACATTAAATACATACATACATACATACATATATACAATGTATGACACGTTTCACAGTGGTTCATAATGAGGCACTCTCAATTTTGTGAGGTAATATTTCTAACGGAATGCAGGGCTCGTTAGACATCTGTCTAGATCAATTTCATATTGTCATTTTTCTCCATCTCTTCAGTTCTGACTTTTATTGCTCCCCTCTGCATTTTAGTTAAAAGGTTGACACGTATTTTTCATGTATTTGTTCATTAAAATGTGACATTTGTATCAGCCCATTTCTTTTTTCATCTGGGTTCATTATACTGTTCTTGATTCATCGAAATTCTACCCCAAAATAACTAACTAAACTGGTAGAATTCTAACAAAAATATTGTGTTGGGTATTTAAATACTTAATATATGGATTGCTTGTTTTTTTAAAAAATAAAATTTCTGCATAACAAAAATGCTGGGAGGAAAAGTGAGCAATTCTATTTAGAAAACCTAATAATTTCTCCACAAATGAAGAACATGATGTAATTGTGGATTCTCAGCTTCATGTTTGCCATACTGGTCTCAGAGACAATAGGAAACAGTCCAACAGTGATGAAAGAAAATAAAACTGAATTGAAAAAAAGAGATCCAGAACTTAGATATTCTCAGTTATTGAGCTGTGGTGGCACAGTGGTTAGAATATAGTATGGTAGATTAATTCTGCTCACAGTTCAACACTGACTGGCTCACAGTTGACTCAGCCTTTCATCCTTATGAGTTTGGTAAAATGAGGGCCCAGATTGTTGGGGACAATATGCTGATTCTGTAAACTGCTCCGAGAGTGCTGTAAAGCATTATGAAGCAGTATATTAGTCTAAATGCTATTGCTATTATTATCCTGTAAGACGCCAAGAAGGATTCAGAACCTGCTTTGAGGTTATATCATTACATCGACTAGCATGTAGAATTTCAGGAGAGTAGTCTCTCCTGAACTCTTTTGTTTCTGATTAATACCTCTTGCTTCTGAATAAATATGTACTGCAAGGCATAATGGGTATTACAGATTTTAATTTATCACCTGGTTTCTTCCCTCAAGGGCAGACTCTCACTAGGAGTGCCAGTTCTGAAGTTAACTCTTTCACTCCTTATTTCATAGTCATTTGCTCATCAGTAGGTGGTAAATAAAACTAATAAAATGTTTACTTGTTAATTCCATGAAAAGCTTCATCAGCAAATTCTTGTTTATTGAGTTTATTGAGAATGCACGCTAATGAGCAAGGATTCCTGTCCCCCCTCAAATTTGGTTGATAATCCTTTAATAACACCTCACTGCTTAAAGCCAATACAAATAATAATATATTCTAAGGAACAAAAATGATTTACTATATTTAATAAAATGTGGAATAAAATATTATGATAGTGATTCTTTTAAAGATATATTATAACTCTTTTAAATAGCAATCTAATGCTCTTAAATATAGGCAATATGTTTTCCTTTAAATAAACATTCATCTACTTTAATTCCTTACCTTAGGAAACTTTTGCAGGCATAGGAGCAAGACAACTAAAAATGTCAGAATACTTATTGACATAACCACCCCAAACAAAAATTCTTACTATGCAGTGTGTCCCTACCCAATATTCAGAAATAATGGGAAGTCCGCAGCACTGACTGGATTTCAATTTTTAAAATGTCAGCTGATCCTAGCAATGAGAATGGAGAGGAAAAATTCGATTCTTTTTGGGTGCTGGGTTAACAAAACTGTAAGGAATAGAAGAGTATGAATGATAACTGCTATCAAAGGTAAAGATAAAGTTTCCCTCAAGTTAGGCTCAACTTCTGTGATTATATAGATAAGTAGTATTTGTCAATACTACAGGAACATGTAGCATTCTTAGTAACATTAGTGGTTTCCACTGCCTTGTATTTTAACTTCTTAGACTAACCTGCAGCCTTGGTTCCCCATTCAAATACTCATTAAGGTAGTCCTTCTCTGCTTTTGAAAATCAGCCAAGTTCAACTAGGTATTGCCACAGAGAATCTTCCATATCTTACAGGTAAAAACTCAAAAAATTAGAATATCTCAATTATGACAAATCACAGCTTGAATTATCTTGCTTTGCATGTCTATCTCATATATTAGTTTCACCTTTTAAGTTGCATTACTGAAATAAATGAACTTTTGCATGATATTCTAATTT
>BHFT01049509.1:0-16144 GCA_004320025.1 Laticauda laticaudata | reverse complement strand
ATAACAACGGATGACACATTTTGCTCATCCGCTGTGTCCTTTTTGCATCCGTTGGCCAGTGTGACATGGGCTTAAGACACATTGTGATTACTGAATATTCAAAATTGGAAGAGAAAAAAATCTATTTGGTTTTGAGAACAGTCAAAGAAGATGAAAGGTCTTGGGCAATAAGAAGGAAACAAAATGACTGAACACACTTCCAGATGAACTTTTAAAAAGTACAAGGAAAGATCTCAGTCAAAGATGTAAAAACAGAGAAAAATGAGACATGTTTCTGTTAAGGTAATCATATCTAGATGACAAAAATTACATGGAAGCAATGACTAAAGGCCCTGTCACACTGCCCAGCGGATGCAAAACATTAGTAAAAAGGACACAATGGATGAGAAAAATGTTCCATCCGTTGTTATCCGCTCTCAGAACGGGCGAAAACCGGTGCGGATAACACGGAAAGGAACAGACGCGGGGAGGTCGCAGAGCGGATGGAAAGCGGATGCGGAACGGAAGCCCAGCGGATAGAAGCAGATGAGAGCGGATGACACATCCGCAAGGCTTCTGGGGGGCCACAGCAAAGCGGACGCGGAACGGATACAACGGAAGCCTAGCGGATATAGCGGTTGCATAACGGATGCAGAACGGATGCCTAGCGGATTCCTAGCGGATGCAGAACGGACGAATTGGATACATTTTCCGCTCAAAAGTTTTGAGCAGCTCAAAACTTTCTGAGTGGATGAAACGTCAATAAACGGATGCTGGACGGATAGAGAGGAAGCAAAACGTATGCAGTGAGTACAGAATGGATGCATCGCGTTAATCAACGGATGGCAAGTGTTTCTCTCCGTTTTACATCCTCTTTCCATCCGTTGGTGCAGTGTGACAGGGGCTTAAGTTTTCAGTATCTCATTGCTGTCCCCCTAGTGGTGATTTGGACTTTTTCAACCCATTTGAAAATGGGTTTCATTCATTCAACCCATTCTGCCATTTGCAGAATGGCAGCCGTATCTTTAAGATCTGAGAAGTTACAGGAAAATGCACAGCTAAGATAGGAATATAGTGAAAAAGGAAGGAAGATGAAAATGTTATATTGAAGCAGTTACAAATAGGATATCAAAATGACAGAAATAATTGCAGAACATGTTCAGAAATCACCTTTGCTAAAAAGTGAGGTTCAACAGGCAATAGAGGGAACTGTGATTTCTCAACATATTCTGTAATTATTTCTTTCATTTTGAAATCCTATTTGTAAATGCTTCAATATAACATTTTCATCTTCCTTCATTTTTCACTGTATTCCAGTATATTAACAATTCAAGGTACAAATGAAATACTCTTTGAATTATTTAAAAGTATGAAAGAAGAGAAATTAAAGGGGTAATAGCTCATTGTCAAAAAGTACATGGCACAAAATATGGAAAATATGGGCTGCTACCATGTGGAGACAGGAAAAGGCCAGCATATAGATCTGTACTGAAGTTGGGAAATGTAAGAGCAATGCCAAAGGAACAATAGATTTCAGAGATGGGAGAGAGATACCAGCAGCTAAAATAAGATAAGTAAGTGAAAGAGCAAGAGAAATATTTGAGAAATATTACATCAGTTTTATTGAGGGCAATGTAGTCTTTGACTACATAACTCAGGTTCAAATGTGGAATACATTAAGGCTATCAGAGTTGTCAAAACACTTGATTTCCTTCTGAGGAATATGAACAAACAGCTCAGAGAAAGTCTGGGGTTTTGAGGAAAAAGAAGGAAAAAGTATGTGACAAGAATATATGTTGTTCCCCTGCCCTTTTAACATACAGTACATGGAATGCATCACAGAAATAAATGAATTGGAAAAGATGACAGCTGAAATCAAAAGGAGAAATCAAAACACTAAGAATAGAATAGAATAGAATAGAATAGAATAGAATAGAACAGAATAGAATAGAATTCTTTATTGGCCAAGTGGGACTAGACACATAAGGAATTTGTCTAAGAATGTATGCAGTCTGTTCACTAAAAGCAAATAATATTTATTATGAAAAAAATAGTAAGTAAAAAATCTGGGATAATCTTAGGAAGAAATACAAGGTCAGCAAACATTAGGAACTAATGGCAAAGAAGTGAAGGTGAGAGATAATTTTCTAGGGCTTAAAAAAGATCAGAATGGTACTGTTTTGGAGGAGATCTATGTTAGAAAAGGCTGCAGTGAAAAAGCCAGGCAACATAATGAGAAACAGATATTCAAATGTGTACTTTAAATTACAGGAACAAAGGCTGTGATCTTATAGATTGTAATATGTTGTTACAGCAGTAAACAATTACAATTCTACATATAATTATCTAATGGAAACATTATGCAAATGTGTAAATATAACCCTAACATACATGCATGCATGCATGCATACATATAATTGCAATGCTCTTTAAGAATCAGTTAACTAAAAAGGCAACATAAATATTATGATTGGATATTAAATGAAGCTTTAAACAAAAAACTAAGGATTTGTCTAAAAGAAGCTTATGCTGTTCATTGTTGTTGAAACAAAAAATAAGTGTAAGTCAATTTAAACCCAACATTGCATAATCTATATTAAAACAAATTAAAACTTAAAATGTCACAGATTGAGTAGTTTGCTGTTTTTTAACAAGGATGAAGCATATCACATTATTTAAAGGGCTGTTTTCTTTCCATGATTTAAAGCATTAATAAAGCATAATGGATTTCATTTCTCCCAAAAAGTTTACTTGAATGTATCTATGCTTTTTACCAGCAATGATTTTATATTCATAAAATTAGACTGGAAAAGAGATTAATCCTCGGAATATATCTGTCCTCTATCTTTTCTGTGTTTCCTCTAGTACAGTTTTTCTCAATCTTAGCCACTTTAAGATGTGAAGATTTAAATTGCTTTGCTAGCTGGGGAATTGAAATCCACACATATTAATGTTGTCAATATTGAAACACAATAATATCTCAAATAAACATCTGCTTTAACTAAAACATGAATATTCATAAAGGTGGTCTGCACAAACAGTAAACATTTGGATACAAGATAGGTAGCAAATGTTAGGACTAGGGTTGAAGTTAGTGTGAGGATGAGGATTAGGATCAGTGCTAGAGGTGAGGATTAGGGATAAAGTAAGGCTTAAAATTAGTCTTAGTCTTAGGCTAGAGTTAGAGATAGGGTTAGGAATGAGGAAAATGAAACGTGGGTTAGGATTAGGTCTACTTGGAGTTCGGGTTGAAGTGTGATGTCACAGATAGATTGTTAGAAGTTCTCAAAGAGAAGGGAAGGAGAAAATTGTTCTGGCTTCTTTGGGAAATCACAGTAAAATACATTGGAAAATCCCATTGCCAAAGAAAATGAAACTAGAACTAGGATTTGAGTTAGGGTTCAGTCTACTTGGGGTCCTGGCCAAAATCTGATGTTTGGGGTAGATTGTTAGAGATTCTCAAAGGTAAGGAAAGGTGATACTTGTTTGTTCAGTCTTCTTTGTGAACCACTGTAAAACACATGGGAAAATCTGATTGCCAAAGAATATAAAACTAGACCTAGATTTGATTAGGTTTAGGCTTACGTCAACTTGATGTCAGATTTGAAATGTGAAGTCAGGAACAGATTCCTAGAAGTTGTCTTTTTAAAGTGGGTAAAAATTGTTTCTTCGGACTTCTTTGTGAGCCATAGTAAAATACACAAGAAATTCGCATTGCCAAGGAACATGAAATTAGGATTAGGGATAGAGTTTGGTTTGGGCTAGTGTTAGGGTTAGGTCTACTTGGAGTCCAGGTCAAAATGTGATGTCAGGGATAGATTGTTAGAGATTATATAAGGAAAGGAAAGGTGAAAAGTGTTTCTTCTTTGTAAACTGCAGTAAAATACATGGGAAAATCCTATCGCCAATGAAAATGAAACTAGGATTAGAGTTAGGGTTACGGTTAGGGCCACTTGGAGTGTGCACTGAATTGTGATGTCAGGGATGGATTCTTAGAGGCTCTCTATGGAAAGGGAGGATGAAAACTGTTCAATTTTTTTTGTGAAATACAGTAAAATACATGGGAAAATCCCATTGCCAAAGAAAAAGAAACTAGAGCTAGGGTTAGGTTTAGGATAGGGTTAGGTCTCCTTGGGGTCTCGGCCAAAATGTGATATCCGGGATATATTCTTATATGGGAAAGGAAGATGACACTTATTTGTTCGGACCTCTTTGTAAATCATAGTAAAATATATGGGAAAATCTGATTTCTAATGAAAACTAATCTAGGTTTAGAATTTTTATTTTCATTGGAGTCAGGGCTGAATACCTATATCAGCAAAATATTTTTATAGGTTCTATACAGAAAATGATTGTGGCATCTTTTCTTTTGGACCTGTTGTGGACTAACCTGAAACTAATAGAAAATCCAATTTACAATGAAAAAGTTCTGGTTAATGTTATAATTAAATTTATTTCTCTTTGGATTCAGATCCAAAAACTGATGACAGAGATGTGTTCTTAGAAGGTCTCAGAGGAAAGTGACAGTGACAGGTTTCCATTCGAATGTATTTGGGTATGCTTGTCTTCAAATCACTTTTGACTATTGGAGACTATTTGGACAAGTAGCTACAGTTTTCTTGGCAGCATATTTCAAAAGTGATTTCCATTGCCTCCTTCTTGGGTTTGAGACAGAGTGACTGAGACACCCAGTTGGCTGCATGTCTAATGCATAAGTATAATTCATGGTTTCCCAGTTTCTAGGCTGGTGCCTTAACTCCCAGACCAAATTGTCTGTAACTTTCAGAGAACCAGTAAAGCTGGACCTCAGAGGAAAAATAGATGTATCTCTATAAACTTTCACCTAGATTTTTAAATAGATTATATGTATGTTATGTGTCCTTTTTGGGGGTGATGCATTAAATGAACATCTTCAAGAAATATCTAACTTTTAGCTTTTTTTACTCGCTCTTCTGGTGTTTGTGTGTTCTCTCTCTCTCTCTCTCTCTCTCTCCCTCCCTCCCTCCCTCTCTCTCTCTCTCTCTCTCTCTCTCTCTCTTTCCTTCCCTCCCCCGTCCCTCTCTCTCTCTGTAGAGAGAGTCACTAAATATTAATTATGCCTTCTGAAATCAGGTCTTTAACACTTTGCTAGAAAGTGCAAAAGTCAGTCACTTCACTCACATAAAAATTTTTGGGGGAAAGAATTATCTTACCCATTGCTTTCCATGCTGTAGTTCCTTATGGAAACTTGCTGCTCACAGCAACTCTTTGAATTGAATGGGAGCGAAGAGATTAGGAATATTTTTACCTCAGAACCATTTTTGAAGGTACATATTGTGATTTTAAAAAAAGACTCCATTGAGATCCTATCAGAAATGAGAAAAGGAGTGAAGCTAGACTAGTTTCTATGATAGGATTTTTAGAAATGTATTACTAGAATTATATAACTACTGAAATGTTCATTACGTTTGCTGTTTCAGTACTGTGGCTTAGAAATGGCAAGATTACTTTATTAAGGCAAAGAAGGAGTTGCCAACATTAAAGGACTGCAAATCTATGCATTAGGAATTAATCATACTGAATGGAGACAAATTTTAGAACAAACATTCATAGGATTAATTGCATGTGAGTTTATTTAGCAGTTATTTCATTATTAAGTATTATCAAGATGTTTTCAAAATATAGATGGTAAATAGTTGTTTCAAAACCAGATGGTAAATAGCAGAGAGTTGGTTGGATGTGTTTGTTACCATTTAGTGAACATCTGCCTTTTGCTGCCAAGATTTGATAGTTATATTTTAAAAGAAAAGAGTCTTCGGATCAAATCAGAATTTTGTTCATGATGAAAATGGTGATGATGGGCATCCAAGAAATAGCGTGCATTTGGAATAAGAACATGATGGAGTTAGAGGAGTTTGGTGGATCATCTAGTCCATCTTGCTCTTTCAGTTTTATTTATTTATTTAAGAAATTTATATTGCAGCCTAATCGTACTATGGCTACTCAAGACGGCTTCTAAGAATATAAAAACCTCATATAAAAAACAATAAAACTAAAGAGAGAACCATATAATAAATTAATAAAATAATAAAATAAAATAACCCCCACCCACTACCCCGCCAACAACACATCACATGAGCCATTTAAAGGGCTCCATCCCACTCTGGGTTCCCCAGGCCCGCTGGCAGAACCAGGTCTTCAGCACCTTCCGCAAGAGTGTTAGAGTTGGAGGCCATTGTAATCTCTGGGGGAATGATATTCCAGAGAGAGGGAGCCACTATGAAGAAGGCTTTGGGGTTCCACCAGGTGTTTCCCCCTAGGGGATGGGAACGACAACATTCCTTGCCTCCTCGCACTGGTGGGTCAGGTAGATGTGACCAGCAAGAGACAGTCCCTCTGATAACCATGCCAAGAAGGGCTTTAAAGGTAACAACCACCACCTTGAATTGCACCCAGAAGCAAACCGGCAATCAGTGCATCTCTCGCAGGAGAGGTGCATACAGAGATCTCCACAAAACATGCGGGCCACTGCATTTTGTACCAACTGGAGCTTCCTGATGCTCTTCAAGGAAGCCTCGTGTAGAGCATGTTGCAATTGTCAAGATGGGAAGTGACCAGGGCATGAGTGATCTTGAATAGGGATTGTCCATCCAGGAAAGAGCCAAAGTTTAAGCTCCCCAACAGGGGTGGGCTGGTACAGGTATGCCCTGGTTCAGGAGGATGGATTGCTAACGTTATAGCTGGTTCGTGAATTGCCAAATTCCACCCTGACTGGCTCCACCCCTCCCATCCTATCCCTCCTTCCCAGGAGTCTCCATGCAGCCAGTTTTGGATGCCAGGTAAGTGCAGGGCCCACACGGAGGCTCGGGGAGGGGCAAAATGATCCTCCCGGAAGTTCCAGAGGCCTGGAAATTGGCCCATTTCCAACCTCTGGAGGTATTCTAGAGCCCAGGGGAGACCATTTTCACCATCCCAGAGGCTTGAGGAAAGCGTCGGAGTCTGGGGAAGGTGAAAAACAGGGGCCCCCAGAAGTTCCATGGCCACACCCACCCAGCAACCAGGTGAGAACCCACTGCTGAAACTTTTGAACCTGCCCAACAATGTAAAAAGGTGCAGCATATGCAAACAACAAACAATGCAATTCAGTTATCAGTTTCATTCATTATAAATTGATGAGAAAAATGTGCCCAATAAACAGCCCATAGTTTAAGCTATACAGAGGAGTAACTTTCTGAAGTAGAGTATAATCTCAGCAATAAGCAACATTCAGTTCTCCAAGAATTCAGTAACAAATTGCAGGTTCAGGGCTCAAGGGATATGAGGAAAGCTTATTGGTACAATTGTTTAAGAGATTTACTCATCATAAGTAAGGCTCTATCAAGAAAAAGCTTCACTGCTTCCAACCATGTCTAGTGCTAAATAGATCTTGAATCAACATGCAGAATTACTTAGGACAAATTAACTGGTTCTTAATTTCACAGTTCATTCCTTGAAGTCTGGCAACCTACCAGTTCCTTGTTCTTAAGGCCCTGTCACACTGGCCGACGGATGCAAAACGTTTGTAAAAAGGACACAGCGGACGAGAAAAATGTTCCATCCGTTGTTATCCGCTCTCAAAAGGGGCAAAAATTTGCATAACCAGAGCGGATAACACGGAAAGGAACGGACAGGGGGAGGACACAGGGCGGATGGAAAGCGGATGCAGAACGNAAAAACGGAGGCAGTGAGTACAGAACGGATGCATCGCATTAACCAACGGATGGCAAGTGTTTCTCTCCATTTTACATTCTTTTTCCATCCGTTGGTGCTGTGTGACATGGGCTTTAGACACTCATCTCAATGCAGCTAACATTTTAATAGACTTGCCAGATGTGCAGACTTGTCAGGATTTGCAGTTGAAAGCCACTTCACAGGTGGCAGGAGTTAGTCCTGCCATTAGTTCTATGCAAGAGCCTGACTTTCAGGATTGAACTCAGCAAGCTTCTTGTCACATTGCTTCTTCTCTTCAAAAGAAGATTTGCCATGACAATTCAGATATACTGCAGAGCTAGAATAGCTTTCCTTAAATAGCCGGCCACCTCTGTTTGTAGTCTTTTTGCAAAGGAGAAGAGAGAGGACCTCTTTTTCTTCCTGAATGTTTATTATTAAAAGCCTTTCCCCAACATTTCTAGTACTTTAAAAAAAAATAATTATCCAGGTATTATTTCTTAGTTGGTTTTTGCAGGATATGTGTATATATATATATATGAAAAAAATATTTCTCTAAACCAGGGGTATCAAACTCAAAGCCTACGGGACAAATCCGCCCTGTGATGTGGTTGGATCCAACCTGCAGGGCTGTCCTGGTCTACCCAGTGTGAAGAGGAGAGATCAGGCCTGCGTAGCTTTGGCCCGGTCTACCCAATGTGAAGAGGAAACATGCCAGCATTTTAGGGTGTGTCGTCAGACTGGCCATGCCCACCCAGTAAGCCACGCCCCCCCACCCAAAGTCAACCACAGCCCTGATGCGGCCCTCAATGAAATTGAGACTGACACCCCTGCTTTAAACTCATCCAAACTTGCTCTTGATAAAAAAGATCAGACTGTACTCTTAGCTTGTAAATGCGAATAAGGGAACTAAAAAAATGCCTCAGAACAAGCTACTTTAGCCCAGATAAGAAATATATTGATATGACATCCTATAATAATTGGCTGGGTTCAAATAAGACATTTAGATTTGGTTGTGCAATAGTTACTAAGCCATAAATGGCTAGATTTATACTGTCTAAGCAACAAATAGGCAATGTATATCATGGTTTAGTGTCATGTCAGCTCAGCCATTGCCTAGGAAGGCATTCCAGTGAAATAATTGCATGGTTTTTTTTCCCAAGAGCTCTTCAGAAATTAGTTCCAATGGAGACAAGGCCACTTACTGTTACAGAAGAGATTTGTATATAGGAACTGGGTTCCTTTGTCTTTTATTTCATCAAATAAAACAAGTTCAAAAGGCTTTTTGCCTGAGAATATAACCTGACCATTTAGCTCTTGTTTGCATTTGCTTGGAATGTTCCTTATTACATTTACTTTATTAAATGCTTTTGTGGCTGAGACTGCCATTACTAGTGGACCAGGCTTTCTAATCATAGATATTCTAATATTCTTTAATATCTCTTTGCTAAATGGAGCAAATAATGTACACTTCAGATTTTCAAGCAGGAGAACCTATACCATTTCAGACTGTCTAGACTCTTCTTAAATCGTCCAGTGATGGACTGCCCACAATTTCTGGAGGCAAGCTGTTCCACTGGTTAATTGTCCTCACTGTTAGGAACTTTCTCCTTAATTCCAAGTTGCTTCTGTCTTTTATTTCTAACCATTGTTTCTTGTCCTGCCCTCTGGTGCTTTGGAGAATAATTTGACCCCTTCTTCTTTGTGGCAGCCCCTCAAATACTGGAATACTGCTATCATGTCACCCCTAATTCTTTTTTTCTTTGAACTAACCAAACCCAAATCTGGCAGCCATTCTTCATATATTTCAGTCTCCAGGCCTTTGATCATCTTTGTTGCTCTTCTCTTAACTTTTTCCAAAGTCTCGACATCCTTTTTGTAGTATAGTGATCAAAATTGGTTGCAGTATTCCAGGTGTGGTCTTATTAGGGTTTTATAAAGCGGTACTAATACTTCATGTCATCTTGATTCTATGTCTTTGTTTATACAACCTCGGATTGTATTAGATTTATGGGCTGCTACTGCACACTGCTGATTCATATTCAAATTAGACAAAACATTAAAGCACTACTGTTACATCATATTTTAGTAAAAAAGATTCTTGGCAGTAAATACATATACATACATACACAGTGTAAAATATCCAGTAACACCCCACATATACACATGTCAGTATGACAGTGCATCTGAAAAAATAAGAATAAAGATGAGGTGCAATATAAAACAGAGGAAGGCTCTCCAAAATAGCTCGCTCTTCAAAAGTTTTCCCCCAAAAAAATCAGTATGAAGGATCTAGCTTGTTTTAGTATCAGAGAAAACCTGTGCCTCCTGGCTTCAATCTCCTAAACCTTCTGAAAAAACTGTATGGGATTCAATGCAGTTTCTCCCTGTTAGATTTAATCAGTTGGGTGGATACTAACAAGAGGCGGCAATTCTATAAATATCAAGGCCAAAATTGCCTGTTCAAATCTGTTTTTTCCTCTTCTGATTGGATGGGCCTCACTGGGGCTGCCCCAATCCAGGATGGCAGATAACATTCTGACTGGAATTCTCTAAACCCTAGAAAGAGCATGAAATGCATCAAGAAAAGATATATTGAGTCCTTCATTACAAACACTTGCATGGGGCAAATTCATGCAAGTTACTCTTACTTGGGACAGTCAAGAGATGGTACCAAAGATGTTTTTCCAAAAGGCAACTGGACTTCCTTGGTTTTTTCCCTTTTGGAAATGTTTGATTTTTTTAATCCTAGTAGCTTCTTCAGTTTCTTCACTTCTTCACTGAAGAGGCAGCTTGGATTAGAAGTGAAATGTTTTCAAAGGGAAAAAAAGCCAGTTGCCTTTTGGAAAAACACCTTTGGGTCAACCATGACCTGGATGATAATCAACATAAATCAAGAAATGGGTTAGAAATTCTCTTGGGAGAGATATTTTAGCCGCTAAGTGGCTCAAGACTATAACACCTGACTAAAGATGTATCACAAGAGATAAGTGGTCACATAATCTCTGGGAATCTCTTGTTTTAGAGGAGGGATCCCAAAATGTTCCCCCAATAATTTCCAAGTCAATAGTCATTAACTACTACTGAGAGAAATAGATTGGAGAAGATTGAATGCAAATTTTGTGAATCTGCATTCAGCCTGTATTTATGTGCAAATAAACCATTATCACAATAATGCTAAAAAAATCTATGGTAATTCATTCCAAGGAAATCAAAATTTGAAATAACATCTGGATAAAAGTCGGAGTTTTCATGCTTGCAGAACTGAGAAAGGGCTGTGCATAATATTGCAAATCAGAGCTTAGTCAGTCAGGTTAATAAAGAAAGAACATGCTTCCTTAACCAAAATAAAAGATTTCAGTCAACTTATCAAGCCTGAACGGATTATCTCTTTTGAGTCTTGCAATTTCTAATTAATTCACTTGCTTTTGTGGATTTTCCTCTCATCCATAATTTGTTTTGGCCTTAATGGAGGATGTGAAATAGGGAACAGAGAATGCATCTCACAATAAACACAGAAACACCCTACAACTCCAAAACAATATGCTCTATGAGATAGCACAGAAATCCATACAATAATGGGCCAGGTAATATTTAAGACAGAAATTTATTTTTATGCTTTTTCAGCAGCGAGCATGGAAACTAAAGTTTTGTTGCAGTTGGGCAATAAATATAATTAACCTGCCAGTGCCTGCTGCTGTTAAAGACACAGGAGTGGGTCCAATAAAGATATTGGCAGCCCTAGAGGTTTCACTTTACTGTTCCATTAAAAGAGCAGCATCTGGTCAATTGTATATAGGGGGGGGGGTTTTACCACTGCAATGTCTCAGCAGCTAGCAACCCTTGGGTAGGCTTGGTTGAACTCACAAACTAAGCAGAGTGAGGTTTGGTTAGGATATGGATGGAAGACTAATGGGGACTCATCTATGGCCTTGGAAATATATAGGAAAAATTGGGAAAAAGTATTTCAGAAGACAACGATAGACCATGTTGCTGTTGCATCAATGCACCTGTATAGACATCAGGTGACTCAAGGGCATCTATTTCATTTAAATAGTACTTAGTTCCCAAAACATCTACTAGCCAAACTATCTCTCCTACACCCCAATCCTTCATGAGTCAGGAGATGAAACTGATCTTCCTACTTTGGCTCAGGTAAGGATATAAGCCGCTGTATCTGCTTCCAAACTTTCTAAATGTCAAATATTGAGGATGTCAGTATTGGGAGCAGGGAGAGTCAATTTTTATTCTGTCACAACAGTGCCTGAAATGATGAATAATTAATTTTAAGAAGCATACTCAGAGTTAGTCATTGCTTCTTTCCTGAACTTACATCTGACACATCCTGCATTGTAAAAGAAGTACTTCCTCAAGTGTTTTGTGAAACTGGCTGAAAGAAATGTTAAAAGGCAATGTAGGAAAGAAAAAGAGCCAAGAAATTATTTCTCAGATATATGAGGTACAGACAACGGACATGGCAAGTTGCTTCTCCTAATACATCCCAGAAGTGCTTTTCCAAGAGGCAACTGATTTTCTGGTTTTTCTTTAAATACGTTTTGCTTCTCATCCAAGAAGCTTCTTCAGCTCTGACTGGATGATGTACAGGTAGTCCTCAAGTTACAACCTCAACTTAGCCCAAAATTTCTGTTGCTAAGTGAATCACTGTAGTTGTTAAGTTAGTTAGGTGAATCTGGTTTCCCCATTGACTTTAGGATTGCCAAAAAAAAAATTAATTACCACCAACCTGCTTTCCATTGAGGACCTGTATACTGCACGAGTCAAAAAGAGGGCTGTGAAAATATTTACAGACTCCTCGCCTCCTGGATATAAACTGTTTCAACTCCTTCCCTCAAAATAACGCTATAGAACACTGCACACCGGAACAACTAGACACAAGGACAGTTTTTCCCTGAATGCCATCACTCTGCTAAACAAATAATTTCCTCAACACTGTCAAACTATTACAAAGTCTGCACTGCTATTACTATTAATCTTCTCATCACTCCTTATCATCCATCCCCTCCCACTTGTGACTATATGACTGTAACTTGTTGCTTGAATCCTTACAATTTATATTAACTTTTTCCTAGTATGATTTGATTGCTTATTGTACCTTATGACTATTATTAAGTGTTGTATCTGATGATTCTTGACTCTTGACGAATGTATCATTTCTTTTATGTACACTGAGAGCATTTGCACCAAGACAAATTCCTTGTGTGTCCAATCACACTTGGCAAATAATTCTATTCTATTCTATTCTATTCTATTCTATTCTATTCTTATCTATTCGTTTTAATGCAGAATTTCAGAAGATAAGTTGTAAAATAGAAAGAAATCTGAATTATATCAATCAGACTGAATCAACTAAATAATTGTTCTGCACATGTTCCTATACTAAACAAGTTATACACAAAGCTGTGGTAATGAAATATGTGTAGTAAATTCAAGTTTCTACTGAGCAAACCATTTGCTTGGCAGGCTGTACCCAGCTATACTGCACTGAGTTCCTCCCTTATAGTCATGGGGGAGTACCATGTTAAACAGAAGTATTATGTCACAGAAAAACCTATAGTATTTTTTTACTTTGTTTATAGATAAGAGATGAGATGTGGAAAGAAGAGATCATTTGTATTTCAAGAGAAGGTGATAAATTACTAAAATTGTTCATACTTGTGATGATGAAGGGAAGAATCATTTATTTATATATATTTCTGTTTTTTCTTTACTATATTCTTGTTTTTTTCTGTTTTCTTTTTTTAATTTTCTATACTTTTTGTTTTTAGTTTGTATCTGTTTTTATCCTTTTTACTGTAACTTTTAATTAAAAAGAAGAATTCCTCCTATTTCCCCTGCAAGCTCTCTTCTTATCATTTTTCAAGCCAGTTGTTCATTGTTTATTTGCTCAATTAACTTTCTGTTGAATTATATTAGGAAAAAGCATTTATTCCATTGCTTTGAGCAGCGGAATGCATTTATACTTCTTTCTCTCTTTTTGCATCTCTCTCATCCCTGCACATGTTTCAAAAGCATAGCCAGGTGTTTGAGCAGATTATGGCAGACAGCTCAATGCCATGGATGAATGCTTCCTCGAGATATAAAAATCATGAATAAGGAGGGCAACCAAATATTTTGTGTTGTTCCAATCAAGCATTATGCAGACACAACCCAGTGCAATCTAAAGTGAGAATGATGGGGCTGGAGAGGAACTCTTATAAAGTGCCACAATTTCTGTAGAAAAAAATGAGACAGGTGTCTTCAGGAGTGCTACTTGGGTAGGAAAAAAGAACACACCAGAAGAAATGGAGACGGCAATCTGTTCTCCTTAAAATAAAATTAATATATGTAACTTCAGTAAACAGCAAAGTTGCCAAGAAATGTTCTTTTGGAACTAATGGAAACTAGTTGGAAAACAAGACAAAACTTTGGATCAAAT
The DNA here is from genome assembly GCA_004320025.1 of Laticauda laticaudata. NCBI lineage: Eukaryota > Metazoa > Chordata > Lepidosauria > Squamata > Elapidae > Laticauda > Laticauda laticaudata. The sequence goes on along the minus strand of BHFT01049509.1, from coordinate 2,043 downwards.
TGCATTCATTTTCTTTCCTTGGTCTCTTTCTGTTTAGTGCAGTGGTTCCCAACCTTGGCAAGTTTAAAATATGTGGACTTAAGCTCTCAGAATTCCTCAGCCAGCATGACAACTGGGGAATTCTGGGAGTTGAAAATCACATATTTAGTCTGTTAAGGCGAGGCAGTCCTAAATGGGCCTGTGGGATATATTCTCCCCATTTTGAAGCTAATTTTGGAAGAATCTTGATAGGGCTGTCTGGCACCTTGCAGTAAAAAGGCAAAAAGAGGGCTTGGACAACCAGGAGGCATGCACACCACCTATCTCCAATTCTCAAAGATGCTTTTTCAAGAGGAAACTGGAAACTTCATGGATGAGAAGTGAAACATCTTCAAAGAAAAAGCAGAAAGTCCAGTTGTCTCTTGAAAAAACACCTTTGGGACAACCATGACCTGGATGACTAAAAATCTCCATAGATATCTATTTCCAATTCCTTAAAGCAGCTACTGATTCCTTTCAGAGGATCATGAAGCTGTTACATGTGATAATGATTCTGGGAAAATATGCCTTTGGCTGAAGAATCTGCAAACTAGTGCTATGTGTAAGTTCCCACATGTTCTGAAGCTCCCTTTTGCCTTGAATCAAAAGCACTGAATGGTTCTCAACCTATGAGGTTAAAAGAATACTCTGCTTTGCAAAGTTCACCGAGAATACTCTAAATTTCGCAAGGTTAGATGGGCCTCAAAAAAGTTAAGCCCATGAGTTTGAAGCCCTGCCTCTCCAGTGCATAGAAAAAGACATTGGGCTTCAGTTGCACAGCTGCCAATCTTGACTCTTTTTGCCCCATTTCCTATAATAACCACTGAGGACCATTCTGGAGAAACAGAGAGACAAGGTGTTTCTCACAAACAGGTCAAATCTCTTTTAGTACTAATCATAAGGAGAATTCCGTGTTTCAAATTTTGAAACAAACTCTTGTCTGCAGATTATTTATTTAATTCTGCTGGCCTGCCAAAGTGAGATTGGCTCAACAAATCTGTTATACTTCCCCTGGTTACTCCCATCCAAGCTCAGTGACTTGCACTAGAAATTCAGAAGTCTCTGCCACTTACATCAGTGTTGGCAGTAGGTGTGAGCTAAATCAGTGCTTGCGTGATTGGGAAATCATAAGTATTTGGCTCTTAGTTGGAGTGTGTTGCATGAAATAATGTCTACAGCAGTTTTTAAATCACCATCTCTTTTTCTGTCCACACCATTCCCTCCAAGTGTCATAAAAAATAAAATAAAACCTGCTCTCGAATCCCAGATCACTCTTTCTGAAGCCTTCTTCTTCAGGGACAACCATGGGAAGCCCTGCCTCTATTTTCTCCTCAATGCTGCAACATCGCTATTATGTACTGTCACCATGTGCTGTGGCTCTATCCTCAAATGTCATTTGAGAATAATTTCTCTTCCTTTTCTGAGCTGAGCGCAACTGTGGAAAAAAAATACACTTGCAGAAATCCAGATGACAAGTCTAATGGAAGAATGCAACTGTCTACAGATATGCTACAAATATGAAAGGCCCTCTTCTGGAAATTAAGTCTAGATGAAAAGAGAAACATGATTATGTACAGCAAGTTTTCCCTTCCATACATTTATGTAAATCTGAAAGCAGTTCTGGAGAATAAATTATGGTTGGGTTTTTGATGTTGCCTGAGACAACCATCCACTGATCTGTTTATGGAACAGTGGCTAGATGGAAGCCCCTCCTCAGTGTATAACACATGAAAGCTCATTTAGAGTTTGCAAAAAAGCCCCTGAAGGACTCTCAAACTGTGAGGAACAAACTCTAAGTGGGCTTTCATGTGTTTTGCACTGAGAAGAGGCTTCCATCTTGTTCCATCCGGAAAAACGCGAGGTAGACCAGGTTCCAACAAACAAAGACTTTATTGAAGTAATCAGAACGGTTTGGCTCAAGCCGCGGCAGCCTTTATATACGGCTTGTCTGCTGGCTTGTAGCCAATGGCAGTTACTTGATTTTGCCGCCTTTCGGCGGTTCTCCTGGATTGGTTCTTAGTGAAC
>BHFT01049508.1:0-24431 GCA_004320025.1 Laticauda laticaudata | reverse complement strand
AGCTGGTGCTGGAGTTCTTGTCATCAGCTCTCCAGAAGCAGAAGGCAGCAGAAACCCCAGCCCCAGAAGAGTGACCGAGTGCTGCAGAAGCCCTCAGCAAGAACCAGAGTGAGGGCCAGGGTGGTGGGATGGTACCGCTGTCGCCTCTTGCAAGGCTGGCAGCAGATGGCTGAGGCTTGCTGTGCTTCGCATGGTTGTGGGGTTGCTGGCTGGCAGTGGAGGCTGGCTGGGAAGGCAGGACAAGGCCTGTCAGGCCAGACATGAACCAAGGCTGCAGGAAGGCAGGCAGCAAGTTCTTGCGGCAGACCTGGCTGCAGCAAGCTTTGCAGGCCAGGCAGACAGTAAGGCTGGCAGGGAGGCTGGCAAGGCTGGCAAGGCAAGGCAAGACAGCAAAGGCTGACAGGGAGGCTGGCAAGCAAGGCTTGCGAGCAGCATGCAGGTAGGGCAGGCAAGGTTGTCAATCCGTCCGGCAGCAGGTATTTCCCTCCTGAAATGGTGACCTGCTTCCCGAGCTGCTTCCTTATATCCACGGGAGGGCTGACGCAATGCATCCTCCTCACCCATGTGCAATTAACGCCAGGCCGCAATCCGTTAGGCTTCCGCCTGTGCGCATCCGCTGTGCATCCCGCTGTGGCATCCGCTTCATCCGGCTCGGCAATCCACTGTGCATCCACTGTACTCCGTTCTGCGTCCGCTTTTGCTGCGCTCCCCTGCAAGCCCAGAGGATGTGCCATTGCGCGCCCTCCGCTTCCATCCGCTGGCTTCATTCGCATCCATTTCATCTGCCCTGTGTCCTCCCCCGTCCGTGTTATCCGCTCCGGTTATGGCAGATTTTTTTTTGATCTTTTATAATTTTTTTTTTGCCTCTTTTGAAGAGCGGATAACAATGGATGGAACATTTTGCTCGTCCGTTGTGTCCATTTTGCATCCGTTGGGCAGTGTGACAGGGCCTTAAAACAACTGTGTTTGGTCCACAAAAACAAATATTTATATGGCTGAGGTACTTTTTTTTTGTTTTGCACATCAGCTTGAAGTACAGCAAAGGAGGAGGATGTAGATGATCCAACAAGATATCATGTTTACCGGAAAATAAGTTCTATTCCAAAAATAAGCCCTAGCTTGATGTGTGCCCAATATAAGCGCTACCACCAAAATAAATCTAGTTAAGACCCCATTCACTCTGGGGTTCACAGGTTGGGATAAGCTCATGGGTAAAAATCAAGCTAGGGTGGGGATGGGGTGTGTGGAGCTGCCATACCAGTAGTTACCTTCAGACAGTTGCAGCCACATATCTCACACCCCAAAACCTGCCTTGTCTTGCCAGTCTACTTCTTCTTGCCTCCCCTTTTATGCATTGCCACCAGCCTATGTTACTGTCAGGGGCCTTCAGGAAAGGTAAAACAATGACAGAGGCAATGTCCACATCAATCTGAAACTTGTTTCTGGCTGCAGATGCCTTTTCTGAATGCCTCTGACAGTGAAACAGAGGTTGGGGGCAATGCGTGCAAGCAGCAGCAAATGGCCAACAAAAAAAGTAGGCCAGGAGCAGGTTCCTGCTCAGCATGACTGTCAGTACCATTGCCACGAGATGAGTCAGTGGAAGACATCTCCTGAAAAAAAGACCTGGTGCCTTTTTTGGTGGCAAAAAAAGACTGGGTCTTATTTTTGAGGAAACGTGGTTACAATATTTGAACAATATTTGGTAAAATCTGAGCAATATTTCACTTGGGTATATGATAGAAGATAAGACACAGATGAATTGGTTCTGATAAATATAGTGCCCAAAGAACTCTGGATGAAAAGTTACAACATCATTAAATGTATCAATTAAAAATAATTATTTATTGTACAAGCAAAGGCAAGAGGAATAACTGTCTTTTGATACACTAAAAATTGTTAAAATTGTTAAAATGAAAAGATAACTTTGACAGAGGATAAATTAATCAATTAAATACATAATATTGAAGAAAAGTGAGAAGAGTCAACAGGTTATATCTAAATAAGTAATAGAAAGAAATTGAACCAACAATAAAATGGATGAAAACAAGAATTTTATTTAAGAAAATTAGAAAAATCAAATATTTACACAAAGACAACCATGATAACAGATATAGAATAAAATGGAATAAAAACATATAAACAAGGGATGGCATATCAATAAAAAAGTTGATAAACACCTTCAAAGTTACAAATAAATGCTAAGATATGATCACTAACAAAAAATAGTTTGACTATGCCTCTGATTGCTACAAAAAAACCCAACAATGAAAATTCAATCACCTCTAAAACAGACTTGAACATTTGGAGGTTCCCACCTATTTTTATAATCTCACAGCCCCTACAAATATGTTAAAATGCTTTTCTGAATATGTTCAACAGAGCAATTCATGCGTATTCTGAATCTTAAAATTTAAAAGTATCATTAAACAATTTTCTATCTTCTTGTTAAACTGCATCCTCATCTTCACTACAAATTATCTCAAACAATTTTCAGTTTTAGTATTCTGTCCAGGAAACGAGCTTAAAACCACAACTTTCAGGAAACCACTCAGTTTCCAAACAAAGCTGGCATCATATTTTGGAAAATGAGTGACAGACAAGTCTGGGTGGCTTGAAAAGGGGGTCACAGCTAAGCAAGACTCATGGTGTCTTCAGAGTCAATCCATACACCTTGCTCAGCTATTAACATTAGATAATAAAATAATATGATATCATGGTAGCCCAATGTGACCCAGATGACTTTCCTGGGCAATTATAAACAACAGCAATAGAATACAGAAATTGGTAGAGCCTAATAAAACAATGAAAGTTCAGAAATAGATCAAGACAGGAATGTCTTCAAGCCATAAAATATTCTTGGCCAAAGTCATTTTAAACTGGAGAAAATCCATAAGGCTACCAATAACCTGGCAAGCACATGATTCTTCTTCTGAATCATATCAATGTGACAGATGGAGAGAGAGATTACAAAGAGAAAAGGACAAAAATTACAGTTTCAGTAAATTTTAATAATAAATATTTTATTTTAAAATAAAATTGTCACTTTCACTTTAACTTTTAACTTGCTTTTTATCCATCATGTATTTTGTGCTTTTATTCTCTGAAGCCAAGTAAACATTTTTCCAAATGCCAGACTGGCATAGTTTGCAGTATTTATTACCAGAACACAAATACCAGTGCATGTTTTCTCATCATAGTGAGGCCTGATTAGAAGTAGGGAACCATGGACTTAGTCTCAAACCAATGAACTGATTATCTTTTCTCTAGCCTAATTAAACACATTCTGTTAGTTCTATGTTGGATCTGTAGTTATAAATATAATTATATAAATTACACCAAGGGTTAGTGTGTATGGAAATTAGAAGACTCCAAATAACTAAAACTGATTGGCCAAACAGGCCACTCTCGGATTGGTCAATTAAGCACCATTTTGATTGGCTCGCCTGATGGCAGGAATTCTTAAAGAGCTGTCATTGGCACAAGGCCGTGAGCAGCCGCTATAAGAAGAGCTGCTGCGGCTTCGGCAAATGTTCTGCTACAGTCACTATACTGTTAAAAATACAGCTGTTTGTTGGAATAACTGGTTCTCGCATACCCATATTATCCAAACGGAACACTGGTGATGAATGGGATCAATCCTAGAAGGCGCAGACTGAAGCATGCTTGAAGTCTGTTTGGTTCTTAGGTCTGGGTGTGTCTTTAATTGCTTTTATTTTTCTTTTCAGTGGGGTGTATCCCTTGCTCATCTATAAGGTAGCCTAAGAATTGCACTTGATTGGTGGCTAGTTTACATTTTTCTCTTTTGGACCTTGAGCCCTGCTTCCCTAATCTTCGCAAGACTTCTCTCAGTCTAATGATCTTATTGGTGTTTATTTTTTTCTGGGTACTAATACGTCATCAAAATCAAGCTTTGTGAAAAATTTTCCTCCCCCTAATGAATGCAACAGTTATTGAACTACATAACAGGGTATGTGCTTTGCTGGAGTGCATGATTTAGGGTGGCCTTATAGTCACCCACAGATCCACACTGACCCATCTGGGTTGAAGGAGTCACGATGGAGTTTCCCACCTGGCATGCGTAGATTGGCTCTACACCCCTTCTGCCATGAGTTTGTTAAGCTGCTCATCTATTTTTGGTTTTAAGGCAAAGGAAACGCATCTGGCTTTGAGCCCGATGGAAGCTATCTTAGGGTCTAGGCTGACTGTTATTGGCGGTCCCCTTGTACTTGCCTAGGGTCCTGTCGAATACATCCTGGAACTCTCCCAGCAGGCTTCTCCAATTGGTCTCAGTGATGCTGTTGATCCCGTGTCACCCGATTCCCAGGGGAGCGAACCATTTGATTATGGGGAGACAGGGTGGTAATTCTAAAAAAATTGCAGGAGGAAGTGTTGTGCATGTTGCACGAGGGACACCCGGGCATAGTTAAAAATGAAAGCCCTGGCCAGGAGTTACGTCTGGTGGCCAGGGCTGGACAAAGACATTGAAAAATGGGTGGCAACATGCCATGACTGCCCAAAATCAAGCCTACCTCCCCCCCTTGCACCAGTCCTGGAATGGGAACTCCCAGAGGCCCATGGTCGAGACTGCATATTGACTTTGTTGGGCCAATGAAAGGGAAAACATATTTGATAATTGTTGATGTTTATTCAAATTGGTTAGAGGTTATCTTATGGTGTCCACTACTACTGAAGCAGTCATAAACAATTGAACAGACTTTTTGCTACACATGGACTACCAAATGTAGTAGTCTCTGACAATGGCCCCCAATTTACTGCTTTAGCTTTTGAACAATACCTAGTCGCACAAGGCATCCAACATGCCCTGACAGTGCCAGCTCATCCAGCTTCGAATGGATGAGCTGAATGCAATGGTTCATTATACTAAAGTGGCCCTAGACAAACTGGACATGGGGGAAGTCCAATATAGACTTACAAACTGTTAACAATTCAGCATATCACCCCTAGCACAATCACAAACAAAAGCCCAGCTGAACTCCTTATGGGTAGAAAATTGTGTTCCTACCTAGATAGACTACCACCCACTATACCTGTGAAAAAAACCCTGACTCCTCAAGTAAATATCGCTCCTTTGCTATTGGTGACTTAATCTGCACAAAAAAATCTTACCGGGGACCCATTATGGCTTCCAGCCACAGTTACTCAAATCACAGCGGCCCCCGGTCAACTGACTCGCACTAGACAATGGCAGAACATGGAAGCGGCACATTGACCAGCTTCGCTCTAGGACATTTGGAACGCAATACTACAGGCACTGGCTGCAAGCACCAATAAACAATCAAAACAACCGAGGGGGACACAAAATAATAAAAAAAGGAAAGATAAACCACCAATAACATGACAAAAGACTCAACACAAACCTGAATTAAAAACTCAGATAAAACAAAAAGAGCGCTTACCCATAGATGACCTCCAGAGAGAGAACCGGTTAGCAGGCGAGTCCTTCCTGGAAGGAGACAGCCAGGCCAGCTTGACCACCCAGACAAACCAGGCGGAAAGGCAAGCTGAGTCACCCTTCTAGGAGGTTCCATGGAGAAGATGCGGAGAAAAGGTGATCCTGTCCGAACCGATGGAAGACCACGCTGAGACTGAGCTGCGCAGGTCAAGTAGGCCCACAAAAGCCCCACCTACCTGTGTGACTATTGTTACACACTTTGGACGAAACCAAGGGGAGGGGTGTTAGAAGACTCCAAATAACTAAAACTGATTGGCCAAACAGGCCGCTCTTGGATTGGTCAATTAAGCCCCATTTTGATTGGCTGGCCTGATGGCAGGAATTCTTAAAGAGCTGTCATTGGCCACAAGCCGTGAGCAGCCGCTATAAGAAGGGCTGCCGTAGCTTCGGCAAATGTTCCGCTACAAGTCACTATACTGTTAAAATAAAGAGCTGTTTGTTGGGATACTGGTCTCACATACCCTATTATCCAAACAGAACAGTTAGAATATTTACAGTATTTACTGTTAATACTTTAATATTATAAAAAGATAATTGGAAGTGACTTAGGTTTCGATAAAGATTCTAACCTCATGGCTCTGAATCCTGTTCAACTCAATGAGGTTGTTGTTCTGCTGTTAAAAGACAGCTATCAGTTTTATTGGATCAAATTTGAATGAAGAAATTATGTAGTCTTGGCCTCTTTCCTGAATATACAATTTCCAGTTTTATCTTGTGAGAGCTGAATCAACAGTAAATTAACAAATTAAGGATATCAACCATCAGAACTGTATCTCAAAATGCTAGACTGACACAAACCTTCCATTACAGGGTCCTTTTACAATCTAACATTTATTATTTGAAAATCTGAGAGCCATATAAATACATGTGATCTACATTATTTAACTGTTCTGGTTGCAAAATACCTTTATTGAGCTATATAATCATGCAAATATCTGACTATCTAAGTAGCTATCTTGTCACTAGAAGTTGAAAACAACTTAATGTCAAATAATCTATCAATCTGGTTTTGTTGTGATATTTTATTTTTATATATAATTCCTTGGTAACTGGGTTTCCAGCTATTTATTTTTCTATTTGTAATGCTAGCCGAAAAGAATAATAAAGGAGATTATTAGGATGAATGTAATGGGAAATGTCTAAAAAATTATATCTATTGCCATTGTTAAACATTCTCCCTTTGCCCAAGGACTTAATTTATTTATTTTTTATCATTATGAATAACAAATTAGTGAAAGTCTGCCATAGTATTCTCTGCTTAACTTTTCCTTCCAGCAGAGTTCATATGAGCTCTTCCCTAGTCAGGGAAGCTTAGCAACAGGGCAGTATGAAATTATAGATATAGAAATAGACAATTTCATAGAAATTGTCCAGCAGGGACTGATATGCAAGTCAAATCTTTTTAACTACATCATATTTAAAAACTCCATAGCCTGAGTTAATACCCTAGAGAAAGGTATAAGGTTGAGGAATGAAAGCACGTCAATCAGAAATGGCAATGAAAGTAAAAATAGCAGTCCTTGGGGACACAGCATTCATTGAGAAAATAACCTTCATAATAATAAATTGAATTGAAGGAATAGCAACAAAACATGAACATTCACAAAGCCCAGGGAAGTAACAGTCCATTAAAAAAAAACAAAGGAAAAAACAGCAATTATTTGAGAAACAGTGTTCATGTAATACTGAGGGACCAGACATGAACAACCTCTAGGGAATAACAGTGAGAGAGCATATCCACTGCAGCTTTTAGAAATGAGGGCAAGACTAACTTAGTTCTGTCAATCAGGTATACAGTGAAAAGAACAAGTGAAAGGAAAAGAGTATAAAGGCTTTTATATGTGTAACAGATAAGATAGAGAGAAAGGTCTCTCAGAATCTAGCCTGTATTTAAAGACAGATAACAAGATACAAGAAGGTGGGACAGAAAGAAGACTGTGGATGATTAGTTTGCATTTATGTTGCATTTATGTTGTCTTTAGAACTGGTGGAGCAAATCTCGAAAAGTTTCTGGGAAGAGGAGGAGAAAAATAGAGAGCATCTATCAATAATTCTCAGTTATGTTTTTGGCTGGGTCAACTTGGCACATTTCTTAGCTTCCTGATCACATACTATTTTTTGAAATGGCTCATAATTCAGAAGTTCATATTTCCTGTATCTAATTTGGACCCAGCAGATCAAATAAACCTTGTGGCTTTTCCAGATTGTTAAACCCAGCTCTTCAGGGCAATCATGAGGGCCCAAAAAGGCTTTGCTTCAAAAAAGGTAACATGCTGGAAACATGATTCAATTCCAACTCACTGAAGAACCACAGTTTGCTATTCACTTGAGGATTAGGCTAAGGATATTCAAGTCCAGACTAGAGAGTGGAGAAGAGGCTTCCAGATTCAAAAAGATTCTTTCCAGTATAAGCAAAAACCTGGCAATGATAAGGAAAGCTCATGGTTGGTCACTCCACACTTCAGTTCAGCTTACGTAATTTCAACTTTTAAGGCCTGGTCCCACTGGCTGACGGAGGCAAAACATATGCATAAAGGACACAGCGGATGAACAAAATTTCAGGGGTGGCTCCATCCATTGTCATCCACTCCAAAAAGTAGTGAAAATTTGCATGAACAGAACGGAAAAGACCGGACATGAGTAGTATGTAGTGGGATGTTAAATGGATGTACACAGGAAGCCTAGCAGATGAAAGCAGATGGAAGCAGATGACACCTCCGAAGGGGTTCTGGGGGAGAATTTTGAAGCAGAGGCCTAGTGAAAGGGGCGGATGCATAGCGGATGAAGCGGATGCATCACGGACGCCTATAGGAAACAAAGGGGATGCCTCAGGGATGTATATCAGATGCAAAGTGTTCACTGCACATGCGGGGAGTATGAATGGTGACAGCTCCGCGGATATAAAAGGATGCAGCACGCCCACAGTCAGCATACAGGGGAAAGACATGCTGCCACATACATCTAGCAGGAACACCATGGTTCGTCAGTCAGGCAAGATCAGTAGGCAAGAGAGAAGCCTGTGCCCTATCTTGTTCAAGGCTCCTGACAGGTGAAGAAGGCCAGAACCAGCATCCACCCCTTGACACTGCTCTGAAGCTGATCTGCTGTTTGCTCTTGTCTGCTTGCTTGGTGAATCAGCCCAAGGCCCTCAAAGCCCTGCTGCTGAATGCCCTGCTGCTCAAAGCCCCTGAAGTGTCCCTGCTGCTCAAGGCCCTGAGAGCTCTCTGCGTGAAGCGCCTCTGCCAAAGGAATGGAAGAGGCAAGGGATAGTGAAGTAGGAGAGAGGAAACAGTTACACGTTTTGAGAGAGCATTGAGGATGACGCGTGCTGGGACATGGCGGAGGAGAACAACGAAGCTCTTCTGTTTCTATTGATTTGTTTGGCTCTGGATTTTTTTGCCTCTTTCTTGCTTTGTATCTGTTGTTGCAAGGATGAGACTTGGTTTTCGGAGACCTCGGACAATGAGAGGCCCATAGTGGGTACACTCGGTAGAGAGGAAGGGGTAATCAAGGGCAAGACTTGCGTCACTACAGAAGTACTTGGAGTGGGCACATGACATACCTTCTGATGACAAGCTACACCTCAAGAAATCCAGGCAGGTCCGCGTTGTCAAGCTCACTGAGACCAGGAGTAATCTTTATGTCGATCTGGCCAGGTGCAGTTTCTGGAGGGTGAGATCCGTCGTCCGAGTTGCCAGCACCCTCCTTGAGACCCCTTCTTCCCTCTAGACACCACACACAGCCAGTCCTCTCCAGCTCAGAGGCCTAGTCTACCTTGTCCAGCCAGTGTCTTCAGCAGGCCCCACCAGAAGACCCCCAACAGGCTGCGCGTCCGCAACATGCCAGTGGACTTGGAGGATCCCACTGAGAGTGATGTTGCCCTGCTGCACAAATTTGGAGGAAGACGGGCGCCACCAGAGGCTACCGCCCCCACCCCCACCCCCCAGCTCAGAGATGCAGGCAGAGAGGTCCTCAGTTGTGCTGTGGAGATTCAGTGTGACACAATGAAGACCGACAGAACTTCTCTCTCAGCTGGGCCACTTGGACAGAGATCTCTGGCTGGAAACCTTCTATCACGTACTGTGAGCAACCCTGCAGTGGTCCTGCTCGACGCCCAGTTTACCCGGTGATGAAGCAGAAAGATCACAACGATGTCTGCACAACCCTCAAGGGCCAGCTTGAAGCTGTCCTACCATCCAGGCGCTCTGTCTCCACCCCAGCGATGTTCATAGCCATTCACATTTTTTCAACAGCCTCCTCACCTACCAAGGCTATTCGATCTACCAGACTGTCTTCTCCACTATGCAGAAACAGAATTCCAGTCCAGGCTTCGCAGGTTCATACGGACACACCACAGACGCCACTGTCACCCATCTGCAGGACAGACCAGCCCCACTACAGGTTCCTCCTTGCCTCACCCCACAGCCAAACCCAGTCAAGCAGACAATCTGTCATCAAGTATTGGGCTGACCATCTCACAGTCCTTGGATTGACAGGGCCTCTCACCTCAATGGCACTTGATATGTCAGCTCTCGGATAGCTGTCCTGAACCACCACACCTGATTGTACCCTCAGCGTGTCCAAGCACTGCCCAATGGTGCCTTTCAGAACCAGCACCTCAAGCCACAGCCACCATCACAGCGTCCCTGTTCCGCCTTAAATCAGCTGAGACCTGGGACCATTGACTCAGAGGTGACCTGAATAAGTTTTCAGAGACTGAGTTGCTGTTCTAGCTGGTGTTAAGTTTATTTTTGCTTAAGACGACGTTACGTTGGTTCTATTCTTGCTTATTTTATACAGGCTTCATAAAGTTTACCGAAGAAAGTTAATAGGTTTAATTTTTGCCTTAGACACTTAGATCTGTACTTGGTTTCATTTTTTTGACTTAACAAGTGTTTGGTTGGGATAGGATAAGGATATAACTTGGTGTCAGCACAACCTGGCAAAAGAGGATGATTATTGAGAGCTTCCTGTGGTATTGTTTGTAGATAAGTGGACCCTTAGAGTTGGTCTGGAGCTTAGCTGGCCACGTGCTTTCCCATCTAATGGCTCCAAAGTGATGGGGGAAGACATTCCACCTCTGCATAGCCACTTCTCTGCAAGGTTTCTCCAGCCTTGTTCAAATTGGTGGGGCAAACCTGAAAAGCTCCTCCACAATTATTCTTCATCGATGGCCTGTACCACTCTCTGACACTTTGCTGATGCTGTTGTGTGGCTCTTATGTCCCAGGTCATACTGGCATGTTTCTGTATCTGCGTTTATCCAGAGGCTCCAGGTGCCGCAAGTCAGTGCCACTTTCTATCCAGGGTACAGGTTGGGAGGAAGTTGGTTCTAGGCTTGGTCAACCTGTGGTCTCAGGATGCTCTTTCAAGTTCAGTCAAACATGGTGGTGGCTTCTCTGAAGTGTATGGAACGCGAGAGGGTCCTTCATTCCTGCAGTTCCACCATCAACTGTCATACAGTCAAAACTCCATTCTTCTCCACGATCATCCTTGGACCCACATAGCTCTTGGACGGTCTCCTTCTTCTCTTTTCTGTTTAAAAATTGAACAGTTGAAGCAGGTCTTGGTTCTGGTGATGATATGAGCGGCAGCTTATCATAGGACTGTGTATCCCCCCCCCATCCATGGTGGGAGAACAATTGATGATATGTTGAAGTGACCCAAAAACCAAAGCGTTGAAGAGCTCTGTACACCACGGCTGTGGACTGATACTACGGAGATCCAGATGATTTTCTCCCCTTTTTTAGAAAATATCAGGTTGTCCACTTAGGGGTCCTTCTACATACTCTAGACCATGCTCCCAGAATCCCCTTAAATATACCAGAGATACCATCCCCAGACTACAAATGTTTTGTCCCCATTTTTAATGCTTTATATACGAGAATCCCATACAACTTAATCCTTTCTATTTTCCGTGACTACTAACGACTTATGTAGAATTTCATGTAACCTTTTGTTTCACTCTCTATCTTTATCAGCTGCTAGGGATGTGTAGTTTGTACGGGATGGCAGAGGATGCGAGAGGATACCAGGACGGACAGTTTTATGGATGATAACGGACATAGACACGTTTGTTGTCCTGTTATTGTCCGGGATGTAACATATCCGTAACGCAGCGGAAAGTTCATCTGTTACACAAAGCTTTCCTGCAGCTAAAACCTTCTTGTGCAGATGAAATACGCCAAGGGAACCGGATGTCGAGCAGATGAGTGTATGAAACAGGTAGTGAATGGGTACAAACCGGGAGATGCATGGATTTCAAATGGATGGCAAGCTTTTTTTAATGTTTTACATCCTCTTTGCATCTGTAAGTGCAGTGGGACCGGGCCTTAAATGGAAAGTATTGAATAAAATTCATCTTAATATTTTCTCTCTTTGGTTAATGAAAAAAGTTCTGCTCAATTAGGCTAACTGGCAAAATTCCCTTGCCTATGGCCAAGGTCACAAAAGAGTTCTGAATTTTCATTGTCTTAAAACATTTGAATTAAAATTATATATTTTTGGAAAAGATAATTTTAGTTTAAGATTTAAGTGAATCAACACTGATGAGATTTTTCATGCAACCTTTCAAGAGACTGGCAATATACTCACACCATTTTTCTACTCAAATGTAACTATTCTTCAGAGGCAACATGGGCAAAATGTCACTTTTCTAAGAAGAAATGGTTAAGAAGGAGTAGGAAAGAATTTCTAATAAATTTTGTATCCATGCTTGTCATATTATAAAGGCTTTTATTTCTTTATAAATCTAAAATGTTACAATATCAAAATTTTATACATGAGGTTTACTCAGAAGAATTTGAAAGAAATGAGAGTTTCCAGTCAAATTGGAGATCTCATTCCAACTATATAGTACTACAAACAAGCCTCCCCCCCACCTTACATTCCCAACAAGCCCAAACTTTGAATTCTTCTTTAAACCTGGTGATCCAGAGGCCAGTTTTTGAAGGAGGAAGCCAAATGTATCACAGAACACACAGCTTTCTTCTCTTGTTTTCTAGCATCTTGTACCAGAGGTTCAGTCTCTTCCATGATAGGGTCAAGCCTACTCAATGCATTACAATTTACATTTGTTCCCTTAATGCTTAGATATGAGACTCCACATGCTTACAGAAGGGTAAAAAAAAAGTCAAGAAATGAGCTACATATTATCTATGAAACTCACTACCTAGAATTTTCACACATGACTACAGATAACTTGGCTTTATATCATATTCCTTCATCTCAAGTGTTCCTCAAGTGGCGTTTCATGCTGTAGTATTTTTGAAAGTATTCTCTAATTTGAAAAACAATAGCTAATCTCAGTGGAATACGTTCTTTGCATTTCTTTCTATAATATAAAATTATTTACCTGGACTTTTAAAAGATAGAGAACGAAAGAGTGAAAAAAATTAACTGGAGTAGAAAGAGAACAGATGGATCTTTCTAGTCTCTACAGAAGTGTTAATGTCATTGACATAGGTAAATTATGCTTCAAATCAAATTGATCTAGAAAATATTAGTAATTTTCAAGGGATTTTTCTTTGTTGGCCTTTTTGGAGGTGCGGGGGAATACATACTATCACTAATGCAAACTTTCCATATTTAGTGTACTTAGAGGTAACCAGGCTTTGATATCTTTGATCAAAGAGAAAGGAATATTGGTGTTTGAATTAAAGTCCAAAGAACTTTATTTTTAAAGACTTTTTAAAAATTTAAATTGCTTCAATTCTTAAGTGTATATTTCCCTAATGTTAAAGTTGACAGAGCAACCAATATTTTATCAGGAAATTCTTCAGTTTAACTTCTGAAGTCTTCTGATAAGATTCTTTTCTAAAACATATTTTTTTTACAAAGTGAACCCCAAATCAATAGATTTAGACTTCTTTTGAAGAGTCATGTAAAGGAAAGAATTTTCATGGCTTAATTTAAATTCCATCAATGAATTAAACCTTTTCTATTACAATAACACATCTCCTAAATCTTTGTTTTTCTATTATAAATCAGCTTAGATGTTTTGTAAACTGAAGAGGTCCACATTTTAAAATGAAATAATAATGATCTTAATAACAACAATGCTACACCAGAATTGTACATCAGAAATGGTCATTGAACTTTCTAAGCCATCATCTGTGTAGAAATCCAAGTAAACACATTATGACATATGGATGCATAGGATGACCTGAACTTATTCAGTCCATGCCATTCATATATATAGCTTCAAAAATAATAATAAGCAGTTCTTCAAATCTCCTTTTCTATGTGGGATTTCCAGTATATTTCAAAATCAACATATAGGTGAAACTCAAAAAATTAGAATATCGTGTAAAAGTTCATTTATTGCAGCAATGCAACTTAAAAGGTGAACCTAATATATGAGATAGACTCATTACATGCAAAGCAAGATAGCTCAAGCCGTGATTTGTCATAATTGTGATGATTATGGTTTACAGCTGATGAAAACCCCAAATCTACAATCTCAGAAAATTAGAATATTGTGAAAAGGTTCAATTTTCTCGGCTCAAAATGTCCCACTCTAATCAGCTAGTTAAGCCATAACATCTGCAAAGGGTTCTTGAGCCTTTAAATGGTCTCTCAGTTTGGTTCAGTAGGAATCACAATCATGGGAAAGGTCACTGACCTGACAGTTGTGTAGAAAACCATCATTGACACCTTCCATAAGGAGGGAAAGCCTCAAAAGCTGGAACACACTTCCTCACTAGTCCAACACATGAAACCACAGGTCCTAGCATCAACTTCAATGGCACCAAAACCCTAGCCACTATAGAAAACACCAGCTACAAAATTATCAGAGAAGCTATAGAGATTGAAAAAAGACCTGAAAGCATGAATAGAAGAGATGATTCCACCAGACTGTCAAATATTTGGAAGCCTGCACTCACAAACAAAAAAAAAAAATCTCCATACCACTAGCCAGGCAAACATCTGGGCACAAACAGATCCCCTATGATACCTCCAGCTCAAACACAAATACCTCCAGCCCAACCAGGCACCCTGATGAATCCTAGCTTCCTAACAAATGATAGCCATCCATTTACTCAGAACCAAGCTATACTAAAAGCCTCCAATACAGGAACACAATGTTGCCAGCCAATCAAGACACAAAAAAGCCACAAAACAGACAAAAGATATTAGAAACACCAATCAAGCAGAACACAGCAAACTCCAAGATCAATAAACACAGACCAAGACTCCCAACCAACCAGGATGAAGAAAAAAAAAACATTCTGGCACAGCATAGGCTAGCCCCAAATTTAAAACTGAAACGGCTGTGAAAGTCTGACTCACAGACGAACACAATACAGCAGCCTGATGATGGCAGTTGAGATTCTGCCGAAACGTTGGTACAACTTTAAAAGCACAACTACAGTGATGTGGGATAATACCCGAAGGAAGCTGCGCCATCTTCAGGCTGGTGCTTTTGGCTTCATGCTTGTGTGAGCTAAGCGTGATCGGAGCTGACATCTCTCTATAAACACTGGTGGGGAGGTTGGTTGTCTTTTCATTTCTTGATGGAGCTGATGTTTGCAGATTGGCTGGCTTTTTCATAAGAACATGCATGGCTGATGTATTGGCTTTGTGTCTATCAGCCTCCTATGTTGTAATGACCTGAGTAATAGACGAAAGACAACCACCATCCAGAAACCAGACCACGGCTGCATCATCAGCTGCCTAGTTATTTTGCAAAGCCTTCAGGAATACATGATTGTTGGTAAGAATAGTATTCCTTGGTGTGACAAATGATTATTTCTTGTAAATTTGGTTATAAGATTTTATTGTTCTAACCTTCCTTGTTTAATGTATTGGAGTATATATTGCTTAGAGTAATTTAAAATTGAAATGCCTGATAACTTTGAAAAAGTAAGTAAACAAATAAGTAAATATTTCTTATTGAAGGTATGTTAGAAGATTTTAAAGCTTTAAGGAATTGTAAAGTTTCTGTGCTAACCCAAAGACAGATGAAGGTAGTTTCTTTTTTCCTTTTTTTAAAAATAAAAATTCTCCTTTCCTAAGAAGCTCAGGTGGGTTGCACTTATATAGACGTATTTCTGTCTAAAATGTATTTGTTCTACAGAAATGGTGCTTGGGAAAGAGGCTCATATAGACTATAAGAATCTTGTTGCTTAAATGCAAGCTACATACCTTTAGGATAATCAAACTTATAATACCTATGCTCTGCACTTAAATTAACCTTCCTGCTAATAGGCAAACAATAACATGTTAATTAAATATTGTAATGAGTTCTATATCACCAGAGTTCATTCTAATAACCCAAAATTGGACTCCCACCCTTCTAACTTTCCAAAAGGCTTTGCCCACTTCTACTGGGATAAAATGAGACTACAGATCAATGCTTGTAGGGATGTTTATGTGTAAATGCATGCTGGTTTACGATTCCAAGACTTTTTTGTTGTTTATTTGTTCCTGTTTTTTTCCCCATTATTTTGTTGTAAGCAGTTATAGTTCATAAGATGGGTAGCTACAAAGATTTCATGAATAAATAAACAAATTTCACAACATGGTCTCAGATATGATCTTTTCTCCCCTCCTCAACTGAGGGCTAGATTAAAATATTACCTGGCTACACATTGCTTTTCAAAAACATATTTGCTTTTAGGATATTAACTGAATAAGAAACAAGAACCCCCAAAAAAGCTTCTAATCATTTCTTAGAAAAAGACCTGGAACAATTAATTATTATTAATTAATGTTATATTCTGGAATAATATATTAATGACATAAAGTATTACTCTGAGGTTGCTATTTGGCCTTGTTCCTTAAATTTTTTATTTAAAGGTCATTGCAGTCCAGGGGTGTCAAACTCAAGATGACACATTGTCATCACGTGACATTTAGCAACTTTTTCTGAGGAGTGGGCGTGGCCAGTGTGTGACACTACCAGCCCATGGGCCATGAGTTTGGCACCCCTGTCCTAGCCTATTTGGTCAAGTAAGGTGCAAAAGACAGATAGTTTGGAAAAGGAATGCTCTGGCTGAGGACTCTTCTCTCTCTTCTTCAGATAACTACTACAGACAAAACAAAATTTGCAGATAAGATGTGATTTTAAAAAGTATTATCACTGTAGATGTATAATAACTCTGTTTGGATGTATAATTTGGTCGTGCATAAATAAGAAGCATTTCACATATCCTGGTTTTGTGAAAAAATGTTTTCATGAATAAAATCAGATTTAATTCTTATTAAGTAAATAATTAAAATATTTAAATTATGTTTCGAATAATGCCTAAAATTGTGAGTAGAGAAGTTGGGTGGAAGTTCTTTTTTAATTTCACTACTGTAAAGAGACATCCTCCAACAATTTCTCAAGGTCAGAATTCCTCCCCAATGATGACATGAGCAAAAAGGCCAATGGAAAGAGTTTTCTAAGTAGAATAAACCCACCATATACATAACATGGTGGGTTTATTCCATTTGGAGTATCTAGGTACCAATTAATTTCCTTTGGACTTTAATTAAAGCTTTTTAATTTTAAGTCAAGGAGACTGTAAGACTACTAGAAATTGTTGTACAGTGAAATCTGGGTTATTCATTTCCACCATTTGCCATCTATGACAAAGTCATAGTTATGTCCATTTCTCCTAAAAATTCAAATAAATTTAGTCCCTATTAAAAGTGTCAAAGAGCTTCCTCTTTGGAACTGATCATATCAGTGTTTGTCTAACACATACAGGTGGTCACAATTATTTTTTTTTCAGTCTTTGGACAATTGCTCAAGGTGGATAACATTAACAAAAGCCCTTTTTCCTGTGACCTTTCTGAAGTTGCCTCCCATTAGTACATCAAAAGATGTGGCAGTAGAAATTTAAACAAAGAAATGTACATGTTGAGTAGACTAGGAGAAACCTAGCCACTGCCTATTAGTGTTTTTAACCTCAACTCTATTTTTAAAGCAGTATATAACCATGCACATAACCCAACACCTTAACTTAGACCTTCCATTCCAACTGGACTTTATTCTTCAGTAGAAGTATATTAGAGGTTTCCAGTATTTGGTGGCATCCATTGTCATTTGGAAAACATTATGGCTGTCATGATAAGTTTGATCAATTGCAAATTACTCATGTAGCGGGAGGAGGGGGACATAAAGAGTAACAGCTTGGCATTTTATTTTGTAAGATGCTTTTGAAATCTATGTGGATCTATAAACATTTTTTTCCAAAATAAAGCAGTCTGAGGCATGTTTATTTTTACTGAACTAAATTCCATTCAATTTTTTAAAAACAACAAAGGTAGTAGTGGTGGTGGTGATGATGATGATGATTTTGGGAATGGAATTTGGCAAATGGATGGAATTTGAATGTTTAGAAATATGTTAGTGGAGAACACACTGAGGTCTTGAAAACAGATTTGGGAGATAAATGAAGATTTGGATTCTCTGGATTAGGCTCCTTAGTTTTTAGGATGTCTCCATGCTTTCAATTCTGAAACACTTAATCTTTATCTATACAACTTATACATGTCAGAATAACATTTATTCTAAACAAGTAAAAGCAACAATTAGCTTCTGTGTATAGAAAAAGGATTCACTGAAACAATGAGAGGTACTTAAAATGTAAGGTGTCTTGTCTGTTATTGAACTGTTCATTTATATTTGACATGTGATTTAAATTAAATATATTTGGAAAACAATGAAATTTATCCAAACAATAAACTTGTCTATGTAACTATTGGTTAACTTTAGGCTATTAGAACAATACTGAGGCTAAAAAAATCCATAAAAATGCATATATCCATTTCTAAATTTCAATAATCAGAGTTCATCTGTGTTCCATCATTTCTATGAAAGAGCCAAGAGATGTCTAAAGTTAACCTAAAGTTAGCAATACTGATTAATAAAATAGCAACCACTGGAAATATTATCATGCACAAGAAATTGACATTCCATTCTGCTCACAGTACTAACCAGAGTGAGCCTCAACTTGATCAATCTTAGTAAACAAGAAGCCCTGGTCAGAATTCACTATTCTAATGTATGAATGACATACATTAGAAAAAGACAGACAAATAGTAGTCCATCCTTTATCTATAATGTTTGTAACCTCTTTTGTTAGATAAGAGTATTTTCAGAAACTTATTAGCAGCTATTTGCTGATCTCTAACTTAAACAACTAAAGTTTTAATTAAAAACTAGAATACTTCAGTACTGTGTGCTATAAACTTTACTATCTGTTTTCTGTCAAAAGTGGAAAGAAAATTACATCTACTTTTTCACTTTATTTTAATTAAAAATAGTTAGATGGCCATGATCTCTTTTCTTCCAGTTGCATTATTTAATGGCCATTAAAGTAACAGAATTGAAGAGCTGTTTAGCATTCTGTAAAATCACTGATGATTAAATACAGCAATGGGAGCCTGTTTTCCGGGGATAGATCTGATTAATTAATTTAATGTATAAAGGAAATTGCCCTCCATCCAGGCTAAAAGCATACTGCTACAGGAATGGTATGCAGGGGAGTTCGTTCCATGGACGTCTTCAATTTTTTAATTTCATTTATCTCTTGTCTTAGAAAAAATGGACTCAAATGCAATTAATGAATGTTTTATTATATTTTCTGCCCTGCACAGTAGCCTTGTTTCTCTTTCAGAAACCATGTTATAAGAGTGAAGTTTTCTATGCTCCAACTCCAAGCATCTGTGAACACATCCTATCCAAGCTTAACTATTGATATAGATAATTAATTTACAGCCTGTTCACAAGAATCAACAACAGTAATCTTTGCAACTAACAATTCCAATATGAAATATGGGACTCAGACACACCCAACCTGAAGTTCCAAGATCAAGGGAACTTGATCAAGATCGTTCCCCACAATGTCTTGAGTGTGACTCTTCACAGATTTTTCAAAAGTTCTGTAATGTAATAGGTAAGGACAACTATTAAATTAATAAGATGGTATAATCTTATTATTTAAATTCTAACAGTTAAGACGTATTTGAAACAATGATACGAAAGTTATTAACTATAAGTACTACTACCACCACCATTAATAATAAATGTGAAAAGAAATAAAGATAAACTAAACTTCATTTTTGCCCTATCTCTATCCTATGCTTTACCACTTACAGGCTGTCAGCCTCATGGGGCAAACCAGACAGGAAATACAACCAGATGAGCTACTTATACTTATTATAAATCTACACTGGCAGAATCTTGCAAGTCTGAAAGTACAATTCAGATTGAAAGCATTATATTGTTAAAAAATATCATGTGTTGTTCCAAGGACAATCAAAAGGACACTTCATAATTGATGAACTATTAATCTACATTCATGTATACACTCTCCCCCCCCCCCAANCTCCCCCCCCCCCCAAACAGTGGGCACATCTGCCATCACACATGATTTATTTAAAAGAAATGACTACTAAGGATCATATATATTATGGCTTTTGAACAATGATTCTTTGAACAAATCTGATATTCAAACCAATATGGGTGAATGAGAAAGCAGTATTGGTTTCTACAATCATAGTGAACCATAAGTACAGAGGTAGTTTATAAGACATACATGTACTCCTTGACCTACAATCACAACTGCGCCCAAATTTGATATTGCTAAGTGAAACACTTGTTAAGTTAATTTAGCCCTATTTACAACTTTTCTTGCCACAATTAAATGAATTATTACAGTTGTTAATTAGTAAGACGGTTATGAAGTGAATTTGGCTTCTCCACTGAGTTTACATAAGGTGATCACATGACCCCAGGACACAGCAATTATAAATATGAACCAGTTGCCAAACTTCTGAATTTAGACCACGTGACCATGGGGATGCTGCAATGTGAAAAATGATCATAAGTCACTTTTTTCTACCATTGTAATTTTGAATGATCACTAAATGGACTGTTGTAAGTTGAGGACTACCTGTAATGTCTTCAAGCATGAATGACCATGATGGATATAATAGTTTGGAAAAACTTTCCAATCTTAATCTTGGCCAATTTCAGATCATCATTTGGAAAAATAACCCACAGAGTTGCTTTGCAAGACAGATGCATGTATGGGATTCTTTATTTTTATTTATTTATTTTATTTTGTCAAGCGATTATTAGATAATAGGTATAAGTATAAATATGGTTATGAATACATGAAATGGATACAAATAAGAAAAAAAGAAACAATAGAACAGGGACAGTAGGCACATTGGTGTGCTTATGCACACCCATACAGATTAGTGATTAAATGCACTGGGGAGAAAATCAGTTGAGATTCTAATTTTTCAATTTCCGTTTTTGTCTCAGAGCAAGTAGGATATTTTTCTATCTTTTTTGTCTCGGCTATAAAGAAATTAAAACTTGAAAAAAAAAACCATAATATAGGATTATTATCAACTATTTATTAAAATAGTTAAGCAGCTGTTTTATTTTTCAGACAATGCCCCCAAATACAAATTTAATAAATGTACTGTCCACTATCCACTATCTGCAAGAATGGAAACTTTTCTAGGGGAAAAGAACTCCAACCATACATATTTTTTATCAGTTTACATAAAATCCTATTTCTAGTCAATGTTAATTTTACTCTTTTGCCTCAGTAGCATTCACATAAAACTAAACTTTGGGATCCAGGATGAACTGTGAGCAAGGACAGCTGGTAGCAGCTACAGTAACATTTGAAACCATAATGATACAGGGAGAAAATACCATATGAGTAGCTTGAATGGTAGATCACCATCAATAAAGAAGTCAATATGAGGTGAGTCTACTGATCAATCTGCCAGGTTACTTTGATTTTTTAGAAAAGGAAATATCTTCTGAGAGATCAATAATCCTATGACAAAACAGAGTGGATACAGCTCCCTATAGATTAACAATCTTGTGTTAAAAATGTATATAGTCTGAATCAGTCAGATTCTGAATCCAAAGAGGAAGATAAACAGCTGACAGGGAATGGGAGTATGGCTCTGTCAGCTGTGGAAGAAACTGGGGAAGGGCAAAGTTCAGCTGAGCAGAGCAGGGAAGAAGTAGAACAAGGGAGAGGGAGTTCAGAGGAAGATCCAGGCCCAACCCTCTTTATCCTAGGGCACACAGGGAGAAACAAAGAGAGCAATGTGGGTAGTGTGGTTTACGAGGGAGGAAAGGGCCTTGATTCCCTTCATTAGTGACAGCTGGGAAGGGAGTTTAAAAGAAATCCATGCTGAGTGTGGAAGCTGCTGGGAGCAAATGTGAGCTTATCTTGTGTTGGCTTTGATTGTGTGTGTTCCTGGGGTCTTCCCAACCATTTTGAGTTATTGCCATGCCTTCAGGTCTGAAGTCTTCCTTTTGCTCTGCCAGACCAATTACAACATTTTGCCTTGATTGGACTTATTGTTACAGTTTTCGTTGATCACGTTTTGGACTTGATTCTCTGCAGCCAAAAGCTGTTCCTGGGAGAGTTTTTTCTCCACTCAGAAGGTAACTATTAGGGGAAAAGTTGGAGCTAAAACCCCAGTCACACAGCACCAACGGATGCAAAGAGGTTGTAAAACGGAGAGAAACACTTGCCATCCATTGGTTAACATTATGCTTCCATTCTGTACTCACTGCATCTGTTTTTCATCCTCTCTATCCGTCCAGCATCCGTCTACTGACATTTCATTCTGCTCAAAAGTTTAGCGCACAAAACTTTTTGAGCGGAAATGTATCCAGGCTTCTACATCCGTACGCGATTGGGAGATACGTTAAGCGTCCATCGTCATCACGACTCCTATACCGTAGAATCCCTGTGCATCCGTGCACATGTCGCACTCCCCGTCAGTGAAAGAGAGGAGAGAAGCGAAAGATGCAGACGACATGCCTTGTAGTAACACAGACGGAGAAAGGATGGAAGAGGATTAACTCGCATAAAACATTTAAAACGAAAAAACGTTGGATAGGGACGTATTGGATATTTAGGATTCTGCAGTATGCTAAGGATGCAAGGACACCTAGCGGAATAACTATATTCCTATTAAAAAGGGGGAAATACTTTCAGTCAGCAGCCCTGCTGTAGCAAGACCTCTTCAGCTTCCATCTGCGTCTTGCTTCCACGCATTCATATTCTCTCACATGGACATCACACACTCCTTTTGTGACTCTCCATTGTTCTACACAGTGTGAAGCCTCTACAGCTGGTTCACCTTTCTACCAGAAAAGGAGCATCCAGAAGTTCTGGTCGAAATGGATATTCAAGAGAAGAGGTCGGATTATAACAAGCTGATGGGTGGAGCTAGAGAAACTCGTCATTCAATAACTTCTGAGTATGCGCAGCCTGTTTGGATGAGGTTGGAGCGGTGAAACCAGGTTGACCAGCGAGCAACGACTTCTGGCCCAAGCGCTGGACCTGGCTCAAGGCCTGAGACTGTCTGCGCACTCCTTCATGGTAAACTGTACAGGAATGCAGTATGTGGCGGATGTGCCACAAAACACAGCCATTGTTGGTCAGAAGAGTGGTGACAGGCATCATGAAGGAATACTGGAGGAGTCCTCATGCCTCCACGTGAAGAAGGATGGAGAAAGTTGCAGAGCAGTGTATCAAAGTGAACTCCCTTCAACCGTTGGACATAGATGGGAATCACATGCCTGCAAAGTCAGCCAGTCAGGTCCTACATCACAACTAAAGGGTTCTTCAGCATCATCCTTCTTGCCATGGGTCAACTGAGACAATACTGGTACAAAATAATTCAGGGCAACGCTATTTCAGTCCCAGTAT
This sequence comes from Laticauda laticaudata, assembly GCA_004320025.1. Classification (NCBI taxonomy): domain Eukaryota; kingdom Metazoa; phylum Chordata; class Lepidosauria; order Squamata; family Elapidae; genus Laticauda; species Laticauda laticaudata. Next base: position 1,266 of record BHFT01049508.1, on the reverse strand, counting down.
ACATGCCAGTGCTCGGAGAGGGTGAACGATCCATCATGGGTTCCCCCAGATCACAACTAAAATGACACATAAGAATGTGCCTACTCATCGTGGGTTCGATATGCCTCTCTCCTCAGAACTACTCATGGAACCTACACTTCCAGATCTTCACCGTGAAGAGATAGATTTACTACAGGCGGTTCAGACAGCGGGTGGTGGAGAATGCCTTTGGCATCCTGCCATCCCAAGGTTCCCTGCCTCCAACTTGTATCTACCATCCAACAAGCATGCAAAAGTTAAGCAATTCTAAAAGTTTCCCAAGACTTATTAGACTAACAGAACTGAACAAGGTGTGAACAAGATAATCTTTATTAAATACAAACTGTAAAAGAATGACCAAGGTCCAAGAAGATAAGTCAAAAGTAGAAACCAGTCTCTGCACTCCTTCATCACTCTGACCTGCCATCTGGGTGAAGGGTCAGTGCTTGGAGGCTGTGTGCGGGATCTGGTCTGATCGGCCATTGGTGGTGGCTGCGCCGAGAGGACAACAGGAGGTGGGTGATGGAGAAGTCTCGCATGAATCTGCTCATCTTGATGTGAGAGCCTTCTCCAGGACATGGGCGAGTCCAAAATGATAGATGTCTGCGAGCTTGTTGGTGAGGAAGGAGAGATGTAGTGGCTGCTGGTCTGAAGTGACGATGAGCGGTGGCATCTGTGGTGTGGGTGCATCGTGTGTGGTGAGCTTGGGGTGGATCTTGGCGTGGTGCATATGCATCGATCATGGCACTGGCGATTAAGTGTAACTTGCTGGACTGGGAGGCTGTCGTGTTCTGGAGCTCCTGGTAGCGTAGCCTTGTAGGAGGGCTTGTGAAACTTGGAGTCATGACATCACCATGGGGGAGGCGCAACCTGGACTGGGTGGACAGTTAGCTGGGTCTGGAGTTGGAAGAAGACTGTATGTCCTGATACCTAGTACTTATTGACATGTCAGAGTGTCTGGTTACGAGTGAGATGGGGCTGCGTTTAGAGGATGTTGGTGTGTAAGCTGAGAGAGGAGATCCAAGCTGCTTTTGATGTGTCCTATCCAGCCGAGGACGTGTGCTTCTGTCCTCCGTCTGGCTCTGCCTGCTTCTGTGAGTGGGAGCTGGGTATATGGTGTCTCTGTGGCAGCTCCTCTCTTGCTCCCACTGCATCGTGATCTCCACGCTCGCACGGGAGTGCAGCTGTCAGGCTTTTAGGTCGTCATGAGAGCCCAAGATTTGCCTGGACACAGGAACTGACCTTGGT
>BHFT01049507.1:0-19450 GCA_004320025.1 Laticauda laticaudata | reverse complement strand
TGGTGACTGCTTGCGAGCTGCATCCTTTTATATCCACAGAGCTGATGCAATTCATCCTCCCCGCATGCGCAGTGACCACTTTGCATCTGCTACGCATCCACTACTCATCCACTATGCATCCTAGAGGCGCATCCGCTCCTTCCGCTACGCGTCCGCTTCGCTATTCTCCCCTGGAAGCCCTGCGGATGTGTCATCTGCTTCCTTCCGCTTCCATCCGCTAGGCTTCCTACGAACATCCGCTTACCATACTCGCTATGTACTACCCCCGTCCGTTCTTTCCATTGTTTTCTGTTCTGTTTATGCAAATTTGGGGCACTTTTGAGAGCGGATGGAGCCACCCCCGAAATTTTGCTCTTCCGCTGTGTCCTTTTTGCATATGTTTTGCATCCATCGGCCAGTGTGACCTAGCCTTAAGTAAGGACTACCTGTACATTCAGTTGTGTTTTGTGGACTGTACTGTTGAAGTAATAAGAGAAGGAAGGGTAATATTATTCTGCGCTTCTTATTTTATGCAAAGATTACTTCAGCTTTTGTTTAATGTTCTTTATATTCCTTTCTTTTTACCATTATCAGTTTTTGTTATGCTTGCCAACTTAAGAATGCCAGTAACAAATGACTATTTTCTCCTCACTTTACTTTTGGTTTTGGGTAGGTACAATCATCAGTGTTACAGAACATGTCCTCAAAATACTGCCCCAGATGACAATTCTCATGTATGCATTGAGTGTCAACCCAACTGTCAAAGCTGTGACAGATATGAATGTTATTGGTGTGATGAAGATTTTTTCCTTCTAGGTAAGTGAAACAACCAGACCTGCATGCAAAAATGCCCAGAAACATAAAGGCCTTTCATTGAGAGTTAATATACATAATTTGATACTGATGACAGAATAGGAGCTGTCTATTTGGGCAGACAATGGATAATATCAAAAAACAAGAAAATAAGGACCCCTGTTCAAATTTCTTGAATGGAGATTGTGAACACAATCAATGTAACAAATAGAAAATCAAAGACATGAGATGTTTAATTATTTCATTTGTTATTACAAACACCAGACACAATCAAAGTAGAAGTTATATGCTATATGCAAAGTAGAAGTTATATGCACATATGCTAAAACATGTCAAAGTCCGAAATCAAATAGCTATTAGCTATCTTAAAGCATACTAAAATGAAATACTGATTACCATCAGAGGAATGCTTAGTAACGCTTATGTCATCAAATATGAGCCCATTTATCTTTGATTCTCATGAAGGGAGCAAACCCAGACAATTAACAGTCTGGATGATAATATGGATTTGGTAAATTCAGAGTGGTAATTTGGTAAATTTGGTAAATCCAGAGTGCTGGATGTTATGTCTGAGAAAATCTTTGCAGCTGCAACACAAAATTGTATAACAGGTCCAGAGGTCTAACACAAGAAGTGAAATATTTATCTCACTTTCTATACCTAGTAGGTCCTTGAGGAGAGGAGAAGCTGGGGTGGCACACTGATCTCTATAAAAGATGGTAATAAAACATCTTCCATGATCTCAATTGCCTCAGTTCAAAATCCATTTCTTTAATTAAATACTTGTATTCAGGTTCACAAATACTTCAGTGTGCTGCATCGAAAAATGTAAGAATAATTGGGTAATAGTTGTTCAACTTTTCATGGAGTCATTTGATCTTAAACTTTTGATGGTGAATCTAAATAAATTTGACTAATGCAAACACACCTTTTCATTCAGCAACTCAGAAATGCATGGAGCTCTAGGGGTTTTTTTCACCTGGCATCAGAGTCAGGAGAATAATCAAGCCCTCACTATTTGTGAATGGTGTTTTGGGGAGCCACTTTATGTGAGTTGATTGGGAACAGAAGTTTAATTTTGTTAGCCATCCAGAGAGACATTGGTGAGATGAATGGCCATATAAAATCTATATAAAGAAAGAAAGAAATAATATTCAAAATGACTGGTTATATATGTAAAAATTAAATTAAATTTATCACAAGAAAAGCAGGATGAACTTGGATAATTTTAGTTAGAAGGTCTGAGACTATCCTAGCAACTCACAGGGACATTTTGAAATCACACACATAAACACACAACTCTGAGAAGATTCCTTAACCCCACATTATTTTAAAAGGGCTAATGTATGAGGTAACAGTTAACATGTTGACTAAAATTGGGAGACCCAGGGTCAAATTCACCTTCAGCCACAGACATCCTCTCAGCCCAACCTACCGGCACTTCACGTGCCAATTTAAGCTCTTGAATCAAAGGTGAGATCTAAATTAAATCAAATCCTTAAATAACCAGATCTTTAGATTTTGGGTATAGGAGCACCCAACTTCCAAATCTGGTCAAATATGGAATCTGGCCAGCAATTATTTTGCACATCGAGAGTATCCCAAGTGTTTCCAAGACTAGCATCTACTGACAGTGGAGGAAAAGGCTAAACTCCTTTTGTGATCCAACATGGTTCTTACATAGTTTCTCTACATATGTTTTTAAAATATACCCATTCCTCTTTTGAATTAAGACAACAACTTAGCCATTTGTATGCAAACAAGCATGGAGTCCTATTTGGATTCTCCTTTATTGTTAGCTTAAGAATTGCATGCCTCAATATCTGTTCATTTCTATTTTATTGTGAACTGTTGTTCACTTAGTTCAGATTCTTATAAAAAAAAAATCAAATTTTGTACTCAGTACTCAGATCAATATGTACTAAAACACGATACTTCGGGTTATTGGTATTTTTAATTATTTTCATATAAAGTATATCTGAAAACAGATATTACTTAAAATATATTTTCTTTTGAAGATATTTCACTAATGGAAGTAAAGTTTCAGATTACTTACAAAGAAAGGAATCTGTATTCAGTTCTAAGCTGTTTTAGAAGAATCTTTCAGTATCCCAATTAGAATGTGGTCTCAAAAATTCCCATGAACTGTGAGGGAGTAAGCGTCAAAAAAGTCCAGATGAAAGTTGTGCTGGCATGACCAAGGCTCCATGCCTTCTTTTTGCACGCACCATGTCATGCATAAATAAGAGTTGGCTTCCATTTGACTTTAATGATCTGTTCCATGTAGATACCTTTGTCCACAGAAAGAGTCGTGCAAACAATAGAATCGTGCAAACAGTAGGATTCTTCTAATGTCCTGGGATAATTCCATTTGTGTGGGATTTATCTCTGAGTGCTTTATGATCACTTAGCTCATTCAATGCAATGTTTATCAACCTGGAAATTCTTGGAATTGAAGACTACCTCTCTTAAAGTAGCCAAGGCTGAGAAACACTAATTTAATACAACACATCGTTACATTTGCAGCTCTAATTATCAAATGAGGTCCATTTTTGAAAAAGCCATGAACGCATTCTCTGAAGAGGCTAGGTAGCCAATTCATTTCAGAATTACTTGCATCCATTATTGTGTTAGTGATAGGTGCAACTCTAATCCCCATCATCCATCATCAATACCTGATAAGTAGAAACTCTGTTTTGTATTGTCAAGTGTCCCAATAGTGGCATAATTATGTGACTCTGTGTTTATATTCAGGTGGGACATGTGTGAGAGATTGTGGAGCTGGCTTTTACAAAGATGAAATTTCAGAAGAATGTGAACCATGCTATAAGACATGCAAAACATGCAGAGGGGTCAACTACAATGACTGTACAAGCTGCCAAGGAAATTTACAACTGCTGCATGGGAAGTGTGTAAATCTCCAGCACAAGGGAAAGCATGGGAAATTTTGGAATGGTAAGTTACTTTCATTTTGCTGCATTTCTTTCACTGTTAGTGCTAGGAACTCTTTGAACAGGAAGGAATTTTTCCTTTAGCAAACTCTCAAAGCAAACTGGGTTTATAGGAGAAATGATGTTATTGGCAGACTTGGAATCGGAGTTGTTACTGACATTTGACATGAGCCTGATATGAGGTGGCTTGATCTTTAATACTCCACAGTTTGTCAGGTGCAAAAGACCAGATCCATATGTGAAGGTTTACTTAAACTGATTTATTACTAAAAGCCTATGCAGAGGAATCTTCTCAACAAATAGCATCTGATTTGAGTTAAATAATGATCAAGGACACTCAAAGGGGCTGGACTTAATTCTTTTGTGGCTTTGTATGGGTTCTAGGCTAATTCCCCTTTTCACTTCACCAAGTTCTGCCATCCCTTCTTCTACACAGTTAAACTCTCAGAGGTCCTGCACCCAATAAAAATGAGGGGAGGGCTGGTCAGGAAACCTCCCTGAGAAAGGGCCATTTTGTCAGGGACTTTCCCAACCAAGAATAAATTCTTTATTTACACCCACAGCATTATTGACAAATGCATAGTTTTAGATGAGTGTGAGCAGGATATTTTTACCCAAAATTTGCATCTATTGTTTAATGTAATATGTTTACTAGCAATGTACTCAGTTATACCCCATGTGAAGAAGACATCGAGACTAGGCCATATGGTTATTGTTCATCCTGTTTTACTGATAGAGAAGCTGAAGCTGCACACCTCAGACGTTTTGGGCTCCACATTCCTGAAGGGCCGCTTCTTCCCTTATGTCCCGTCACGATACTTGCGGTCGGCTGAGATCGATCTCTTCTCGGTGTCCTCCAGGCATCAAATTGAGATGGAAAGAGCACTTAAAGAGGCATTCTTGGAGAATGCCCCAGTGCTGCCGAAGGCTTTTCCCTTCAAGGCTCACCAAAATCCAAGCCTGAGCGTAATCCGGAAGCGATGTAAGACAAAAACAAATCTTTTTTTAAAATATTGTCAACCAACATGGAAAGGGCAGGACTTCATTTTTCAGTATGTAAGATAAGGTGGGCTTTTCCCAAGAACCCCAAATGTAAGTTAATATGTGAGTGAGAAGAATAATCCAGTATTTATATTTAATTTGACAGTGATCCTGGTGCTAAACTTATTCAGTATGATAGTCATCAGTCAAGGAGTAGAAATTCCTATGTTGCCTCAGCATCCTGGCACAATGCAACATTCAGACTAATGAAACAGTACTTAAACTGTGTTTCACTTCTCCTACTTTGATAATTATTTAATTACAGGTAAGCACATATGACCTGCCTCCTTTAGGACAACAAGCAGATTTAGTACAGGTGATCCTTAACTTACAACCATTCATTTGTGAATGTGTGAAGTTATAACTGGTCTTCATACCTGCAACCATTACAGTCTCTTGATCAAAACTGAAGTGTTTGGCAACCAGCATGTATTTATTTTTAATCATTGCAGTATCTACAGATCATGTGACCACCATTTGCGACCTCCCCAATCAGCTTCCAACAAGTGAAGTCAATGGGGGAAGGCACATTCACTTAATGACATGTGATTTATTTAATAACTGCACTGGTTCATTTAACAACCATGGCAAAAAGGCATTAAATTGGGTGCAACTTACTTAATAGCCACCATGCTTAGCAATGAAAATTCTGGTCCCAACTGTGGTCATAGAAGACTACCTGTACTTTTCCCCATTACTTTGGCATCCTGTATGTTTGTACAGGGAGAAATGTCTGTATGAATATCTCGAAGCAAGCATGGATTTTAAAAAATGTTATTGGGTGCTGACACTTTATGCAAAGCATTTTCTTGAACTTAGCTCCAGTATACCAACAAGCAAAAGTTTTATTCCTAAATAATTGGGCGAGAAAAAGATATTAGAAGTCCCCTTCCTTCTGAGTAGGAGGGGAATCTCCGTATCCAAATCGAGTTACAGGTACTCTGATGAGGTAAATAAAATCCAGAAATTGGAACATGAGGATCCTCATTCTGCCTGCCATCTTTCTTACACCAAACAGAAGGGCTATCCATTAGATTTCTCTCTTGAGGGACAAACAGATGCTGAGAAACTGTTTCCTTTCTAATAGCCATTTCTTCTCTCCTGCCTAAACATGGCACAAATAAATTCTGGCAGCTTTTTTTTTTAATGTTGTTCCATGCTTAGCTCTAATGATATTAAATTGCCTCTTTCCATTCAGGGTAATCTCAAAGTGAATTCACCTTTAGGGTTTCTCCCACTTCTTGGAGGAAAATCAGGTCATTGGCAATGATAGGCCACACAGGAGAAGGAGTGACATGAGCAATGGGAACAACGACTTCCATGCTGATATAGTTTTCTTCTAACCAAGGATGGGTGGACCATATCATATTTCAGCAATGTGGAAGAGTTTCAGTTGTTCCTAGGGCAGGGTCTAAAAGCCAATATGGCAGCTGCAATGGTATGCTCAAAGCTCCATCTGTTTTAACATAAATTGCATGCCTGTTGCACATAAAAATAGAGGGAAGTTCCATTGTTGCCACCATCTTGATTTCATGGACCATGTTGTCAGGATTCACATGTCCTGTGCATACATCTGGGTAATCTCAAGAAACAGAAATCTTCAGTAGTAATCCTCCCATTTGAACAAATTGAACATGGCTATGGTAGGAGATTTTAGGGGAAGGTATTAATACACTATGTTGATTTCAATACAAAAATATAGGCTCTATTTTTAAAAAGTGATAAATTGGGATACTTTTCCAATGTGATTTTTTAGCAACCACAGATTAACCTGTCAAGTCCAAATTTACTCCTGATTGTATGAAAGTTCCCGAATTCATTACACGTAATGGCTTTGCATTCTGCAAAATGTTCAGGTTTTCCTCCTTAGGTTGCCACACTGAGCCATGCTGTGTAGTCTTGGTTAATATTGATTGTCCACTGGGAATTTCTTGTGCCCAATTGATGGAGATGATGCCTGTATCTTAGGAGGATGGTTAGAAAGGTATTTCACTGAGAATTCAGCATTTATCTGCAGTCTCAAAATATTACCAATCCCATCACATGGTTGATTAAGTGCTGGGACAGTGGGAAGAATAAGTACAGGGAACTATTAGCAGGATGCTATATTCATATCCAAAGTTTGGATTATGCTAAGTATCCCCATTTCTAGAGTGACCTACTGTTAGTTCAGAAATGGCAGATCCAGTATCAAATAGTATGGTTTATTGGAAGACAAACAAGTAACAGATTCCAATATTGTTTTGGCCTTCTTGTTCAGTCCAAACAAACTAATCTGTTCTTAGTTTCCCAGTTTGGATGCAGTATGAGTTTAGTGAACCAAGAAATCTTCTCTAAAACCTCCCCAAGGGAGATTAAGAGGTGGGCATTCCTGGACTCCATCCCAACACATTTTTCTTTGCTAAATAGGGAGGTCCAAACTTAAACTAAGGAAAAATTTCCTGATAGTGAGAGCAATTAATCAGTGGAATGGCTTGACTCCAGAAATTGTGGGTGTGCCATCACAGGAGATTGAGAAGAGATTGGACAGCCATTTGTCCAGAATGGTATAGGGTCTTCTGCTTCAGCTGGGGTTGGACTAGAAGGCCTTCCAACTCTGTTATTCTGTATTCTGAATGATTCAGTGAATTGAATCCATTTGCTTACAAACTGGGTCTGATACACATAATTATCTTGTTTATGACAGAAATTTATTTCAAATGATTTAGATATGGCTTACTACTAATCTCAATCTGGCAATTTTTCAAAACTTAGTTTCAGGCAAGTATCATTTTTGGATAGATTGAAGACGTAAGAGAACAAATGATTTCTGCAGACAGATAATTTTCCTACTTGTAAATTGTTGTGTGCGGGAAAAAAACCCATCATCTTCCTTAACCAAAGTTGGATCATCTCCTACAGGCTGCTTCTCCCATAGAATAGAGTTTTTCCAATGTCTGTTTCTGCCAACTGGAAAATAGTAAACTAGAAAATGCAGGGCTGGAAGAGAATTAAATACTCTCTCTCAGTCTACTCCCTCTCTCTTCCCCTCCCCCCACAAGTCCACACATACTTACACACGGTTGTAGTCACACAAATTCACATATACACAAGATCTACATGCATGCACTTTGCAGAGGATGCAGGATTTTTATACGTACTAACTAGCTAGTAAGAGGACCGTTTTAGTAAATCAGTTCTTAACAAGGCTAAGAACTAATAAACTGTGACAGAGTCTAAAATAATGAACTTGAATTTATCAAGCTTCTCTTTCTTTTCTTTCCAAGGGGGGAAAATGTCTGGGTCAGTAAGTGTTGCTCTGAACATCTGTATTTTATCTTGCGCACCAGATTATGTTATTGGGGAGCCAGGAGACACAATAATGAAGGCCTTGATTCACTGCATGTTAACATAGCAGTTCTACTGGAAGAATGATTTAAGAATCATGAACAGGCAGATTACTAACATGTTAAGTCACCAAACTTTTACATTCTTCCGTCAATCCACAGACACATAAAAATGGGTAGTTAAACAAAAGAAAATAAGGTGACAATATTGTGTCAATATTTTTCAGCTGGGGATGGTTTAAAGACTTTTTTTTTAAATCAACATGCAATTTCAAATGATATTTTGTGTCAGTACCAATTTTGTTTAATATTGTTGGGTTTTGTTCACAACTGATAGGTTTTAAATATATACAGTCGCTATGCCTGCACAAACAAGTTCAGAAGGATCTGGAATAAGAAACACTGGCTCAGGTTCTCTTCTCAGGCATTCAGAGGAAATTATCTGGCTTGGATTCAGATTCTTGGTCTCTTTAGCTCTAATGTTAGAGAGAGAGAGAGAGAGAGAGAGATGAGATTTTCAGATGAAGGGTTTTGTTTCGTTCATTTGGGTTTTCTTTAGGCCCAAGTTTAGGAAACTGCAAAGGATGAATTATTGGTACTTCCATTGCTTATTTTCAGCTTTTGATATGTTTGCCATACTCTTCTTATGCTCTGTAGCATCATGTAGGATATATGATGCCCTTAAATTACTATTATATTGAAGTTCAGTGAAAATGCCCCACAAAGCCTCCCAATTTGACAATGGTGACTGGTTATATATGTAGGCAAGACCTGACCATTTTATGGGCCCTGGGCCAAATCTGGCATTTTGGTTGTCCCTGTCAGGTACATGTGGATTGCTTTTATTTTAAGGTATCTGGTGTTGTTGTTTTTTCAACTTACATTTGTGCATGCATTCATAGCTATGCACCTTCACAACCCTATTGGTTCAGCCTTCCATAACAATTCCAGTTTCTCATGTGGCTTCTTGGGAAAATTTAATTGCCCATCCCTGAGCTGGACTCTCTGAAGCCAGCTAAACTTCTCACTGATTTGTAAACTATATAGAAATGAGAATTCCGCAGAATGTTTAACATAAAAGGTGATACAATTTAAATAACTTTGCATTTACATTTGTAGTAATTGGGAGGCATTTAAAGATGTACGTGTCTAGGTTACAGTTTAAAGATAAACTCTTACCTTTATCAATCTCTTAAATCCAGAAACTGCACAATTTCTAGGATTTATAACATGTATATTTCTATTAAACTGGATTGTAAAATTATAATGTTACATATGCGAGTCAGTGTTTGTGCATGAGTGACTATAGTTAACAGACTGAGAAACTAGGTCCACCTTTGGGTGTGAAAGGAAAGCCAATTTATGCTACCCTGGCCATACAAATTATTACTATATTATTGCAAATGATATGATGCAACCTATTTGCTGTGCAGTCCCTCATTTATCAACACATTTTTTTCTGATTTTTTTTAAAAGAATAACATTATTTTTTACAGTTATTCTTGAATGTGGTTCTGTGAGACCGTTCCATTTATTTTCCATTAATAAGGTACAAACTATTGATGATAATTGAACAACTACTTTTATATCTTGAGGAACCATAAATGATTAAGAATCATAAAAAAAGAAGGCCTTACTTTTGGCTTATAAACAAAATGCTTCAAGTAGTGAAAAAAATGTAGCAGAAATATTGTCCATGCACAAACCAATAGTTATAACCTTCCCATACCTGTTGCACTCAGTAAGCAAAGATAGAATTTTATCAATAATATAAATTATTTCTTTTATAGTTTTCATACAGAGGGTAGAAATGTAAAGATACTTTACTGTGTAGTTAACAGTGAATGTATAATTTATACAATGAATGTATCATCCCTACTTTAATTTATATATGTAATTATTTTAGTTGAACTTAATATGTTTGCTTAAGAACAGAAGAGTAGACAAACATTAATAATGCTCTTAATATGCATAATGTAATATTATGTAATGTAATACATAATGTTAGAAGTGCTCCGATAGAATTCCACTTGTATTTTAACTCTTGATCAGCTAAAATTTACCATCCAGAAAGACAGCTAGTGCTCAGATATTATATCTATTATATGTCACTATATTCTAACAATTTGCTATCTCTAAGGCTACAGCACCTGTTTGCAGAATTCAAACTGCCTTGGAAGCTAAGTATGGGGCTCTTTTGTGTGTATTGCTGCCAGGCTTTTGAAGAACTGATACGGCGTTTAGAGAAATACAAGGAAAGCATAGCTATGTAATAAATCAAAGAAACAAATGCATATTTGAGCACATCAAAGTACATGCCATTCAGTCAGAGGAATTTTGCAACCTGGAGGTTTTCAAATTTTCCCAGGAAAAGCAAAGTAAATAGGCAAGCGTATTATATTTGAATGCAAGTTTGACAATGAGCAATGTCAAATTCAGTTCTGATGCACGTAAGAATAAAAATCTACATTTGCTGGAGATAGTTTGAATTGTTGGCTAGTAACTAATGTGCCATCTGCTTCCCAATTCTTGATGCATATTCCCCTCTGCTGGAAATTCAGAAGTATTACAGTAGTAGCATTTAGAATTGGAATTTCAGCAGATCACAAGTGTTCTTAAAACAATTAATTAATTAACAGAGAACGTTTAGATGTTGTACTGAAGATTAAAGAGTATGTTGTTGGAAAATGCCTACATCCACCCCACGAAATGATAGTTGATGTCCATTCACCACTTCCTGAGCCAATAAACACCAATTCACCGGGACTGTCTGTCAGTAGCTGCTTTGCGTTTTTGAAAGCTTCTGCTTCTGCTGCTAGCTAATATTGGTTGTTTATTGATAGATGTACTTTAGGTAATGGCTTGGATATCACTGCATCATCAATCATCAACCTTCTGCAGAGAATGCTAAAAATGCATTTTGATCTAAGACAACACTTATTCGGCATCTCAGAAGTTGGTAAAGGTAATGGAGAGGACAAGAATATGGACAGCCCACCTAGCCACTTCTTCGTAGCATCTGACTTTCACCATTCTTCCCAATCCAAAACTATAATGATTGTATTCTTGCAAACTGAGCTTCTGAAAAAGAAGTGCAGTGGTAGCATGGTCATTCAGATACCGGTTGCACATATTGAAGTCAGACTAGAAAACTATCTGGGCAAATAACAATAGATAAATTTAGCTTGGAAATGCTTTTTGAGGTTAGCAGGCCCTGTTTTATTTACATTGCAATGTCCTAAAATAGCAGGAAGGATTCCATCACCTCCACATCTGTCCCTTTGTTATGGAAGGTATTAAATGACACTATATCATTATCATATCTGGAATCAAGTACTCAGCCAGGCTATCAAGATATGTTCAGTTATTAACTAGTATCTTTTTTTCTTCTTCTCTAATACAGCAACGACTACTGATTTTCAGCCATGTGCTCCTTCATGCAAAACCTGTGAAACAACGGCAGATAGATGTACTTCATGTTCCACAGGTATTTATTTATTCCTGTAAGTCTAAGATACCATATAATCAATGGTGGGCTGCAAGTTTGTTAACAACTGGTTCTCTGTCTGGGTAGGCATGGCTGGTTGGTCATGTGACTGGGTGAGTTATGTCGCTCATCACAGCCAACCCGCCTCCTGGCCACTCGCCTCAAAGGAACAGGTAGGATTCAACTGGTTAGGGCTCATCCCGCCAGGGCTGCATCAGAGCCATACGGACTGGGCAGAGCCAGGAAAGTGAGCCGTGGGTGCGTGCATGCCTCCTCCTGCCCCTCGTTCCCAAATCTCGCCCAGGCAAGCAGCGCTTCGCTTGCTCTGCAAAGCTGTGGCTTCCTCACCTCTCAGCAAGCAGAAGGAACNCCCCCCTGCCATTCCCCCCCCCATTTCACATGTTTAATATGGGCCTTAATTTGGGGGGAGGGACTTAATTCGATTTTATAAATTGAATGCCTATAAAACATGGTGGGGCTTCCTATTGGTGGAGGCTGTATTGTTGGAGAAACACAGTAGTATTAGACTGATGATTGATTACCTGTCAACAAGTCTATGTTGACTGTTAGTTGACTTGTCTCCATAATTATTTTTTCCCAAAACTGGTTCTTCAGGTCTTTAAACAATTCACCCATAACTAGTATAATTGAGTCCATCCACCTTGCTGTTGACAGCACTCTTCTTCTCTTTCCTTCTAACTTTCCCAGCATTACAATCTTCTCCAAAGAGCTAGGTCTTCACATAATGTGCCTTCACATAGGATAATTTGTGCCTGGTCATTTATTTTTTTTCTTGGCTGTTCACAATATTGTCAAGAGTCCCAAAGCTCAAAAGCATCAAAGCACTTTCTGTATGGCTTGTTCAAAATCCAGCTTTTGCTTCCATAAAATGCTATAGGCTCTTTTCCAAACCCTTCATGACTACTCTACCAAGTCCAAATATGCAGTATATTTCTTGACTTCTGGTTTCTTTTCTCTGAAAGTTGACCCTAAGAGGCAAAAGCTACCTACCACATTACTATTTTCATTGTCCATTCTAAGGCTGTTTACTGTACCTGTTGTCAACAGTTTGGGTTTCTTAGTAATGACTCATTTAGCTATGAATGAAAAAAGAGCATAAAATCATTTGGTGAGCCTCTATGCAACAGCATTAGAAGAACAACCCTCCTTTAAAAATCAGTGGGTGTGTAATAAATAATGTATTCCTGAATGCCTTAACCTCAGTGACGGTCTTAATGGACATTTAAACTATAATTCTTCAAAATGGGCACAAGAGAGTATAGGTAGAAAAGTATTAACAATAATAGGTAGTCAACGTTTGCGATAACACCATTGCGATAACAACACTGTCTTTCAAATACACAATTTATATCTATACCAGTGCTTCTCAACCTTTTCTTCACCACGGACCCCGCCCCTTTAAATATCTTTTGTGGACATGGACCATGGCTATGGATCCCCAAGACTTAACTCAAGATTTAAATCGTAACATTTGTTCAAGCCTTCACGGGCCCCCTGTGACCACATCATGAGTCCTCCAGAAGTCCATGGACCAGAGGTTGAGAACCACTGACCTATATCATTTTTTTTCAGGCAAATTTCTTTTTGCTGGGACCTGTGACCACGATTGCCCTCCTCAAACTTTTCGTAATACGAAGACAAAACAATGCGAGAACTGCACCAAGGACTGTGAAAAATGCACAGCAAATCAACACTGTCTGAAATGTTTGTCCAGTACAAACACACCACACTATTTGCACAGAGGCAAATGCTTACAGGAGTGCCCCATGTATGTATCCATTTATATTCATTGCTGCAAACTCCTAGGTTGTCACATTTCAGTGTGGCATTTTCACTCCCCGTTTCCTACATTGCAATATTTGTAACCTTCACCTTGGAGAAGGCTATGAGGTCCCTTGGCTTCTTCAGAAGGTTTGCAAAGATACATATACATTCCTCTAGATTCCTCTGATGGGTTTCCTAGATTTGTTTTTAAGCAGAGTGGAGAGATTCCCATTCCAACTTTCTAAGAATGTGAGCAGCCCTTTGAGAACTTATTGAGAAGATATTAATATAGGAGGAAGGAGAAAACAGGATGAAGTCAAGAGATTGACTAAAGAAGGATCTAGTTTACAATTATTTTCATATGCTTAATGAAAAGAAAGATTGAATATGGATACGAAGCTAATTAGAAGTGAAAAACAGAAAATGGAATTTGAAATCAAACTATGTAGAAATAATGCATGTGTGATATCAAAAATGTATAAACTTGTTAAGATTTAAAGAGTTTAAACGAAGAAGAGTTTAGAAAATAGGGACACAGCTGGGTGCATATCTTGGTCGGATAGTGACAATCCAGAAAGTAGGATGGTGAGAATCAGGGTGAACATCAATGTCTTCAGGACAGGGGCCCTGCAGGATCTAATCCTGTTTGTTTCTTTTTACAAAGACTTTAGAATCAGATGAGCAACTGGGCAGAGAGAAAGAAAGACTGAGTGATTGGCATTCATTTTACTATTCTTTTTTCTAAAATATTTTGTTTGTGCAGGGCCTCAGATTCAGTTCCAAAAAGGGCTTTGAAGTATATGGGAAGGGAGGATATGGAAAGCAAAAAAAAAGCACTTCTCTGCACCTGTTTTAAAGCAGTTGTCTCTTTCTCAGGACTGTTTGGCAGTTACCAAAGGCTGATTGTTCCTAAGAAATACATGACCTATCTAAAGGATGTAGAATAATTAAATCAGGGATCTAAGGATACCCAGCTGCGATATTGGCCAAGTAGCCCATATTACAAACATAGCATCATTTCCATTAAGAGCATGTTTTCCCAGATCAAAAACACTGAGATGAAAGTTGTTGCTTTGATCCTTCCAAATCACCTGTTAAACTTTCTGAGAAAATTCCCTATATTGCTTACCTTGCTTTATTCAGGGTATTGGAAGCTTGAAAAAAATATAATTGAATTAATATTAATTTAACTATCCATAAGTATAATCATTTCCCAAGGAAGTGAGAAATGCACTAAAATCTTTTGGGGTTCTTCTGGAGGACCTGATCTTTCATAGTTTAATAACGATAAGGAGATATGTAGCTCTGATGCTAAGTTGAACATTATGCATTTTGTTCTTCTTCAGTATGGTGGGAATGAAATTGCTTTGCCATAGTTCTTCAAAGAAGAAATTGGTGATGTAATTATTTTGAATGAAATCCAGGATCCTTGGCAAAGGGATTATGTCTTCAACCACTCAAGGTTTTTACTTTCAGATAAATCGTGAGGAAACAGACCTTGATGAAATTCATCTTAAGGACCTTCTATTTTTTATTTAGATCAAGAAATGTGGACAAACAGGGGGACTTCAGAATGTTGGAGAAAAGTATCCAGGAAACAACAGCAGCAACATTTTTCACATTATTGAAATCATAAAGTTAGCTCATAAACTCCAGCAAATTGTATTCTTAAGAATGAGAAAGTAAAACAGAACTTTTGTACAAGTTTTACCTTGAAAAGAAAATTATCCAGAAACTGGATTTCGGTACAGTATCTTACAATTTCAGAATCAAATCAGTACATAGTTACGATACAGTGGTATCTTGGTACTCAACTGCCTTGAAACACATCAGATTTGGGACTCAATGTGTTCGGTTCGCGGGAATGAGACTCAGAGATCAGCGTAACTTCACCTCTTTTATTTAGTTCCGAAAGTCCGATCTAATGCTAAACAGGAGCCGCCGGCAAGTCTTTTTATAGAGAGCTGCTCGCGCTAGTGTCCAATGATGGCTACTTGTTTTTTCCCGCCGCTGTGAATTGGGCCATCATAGCCCTGCTATGATTGGCCAATCAGCAATCAAGAAGACAGTAGCCAATCAAGCATCGGGTATTTGTTTGTCCCAATAGGAATAGCCTATTTGGAATATGTTAATATGAACACCCCTCCCCTCTTGGTATGGTCCCACCGTATGTAGACACGTAAGTACAGGGCTTTTAGGTTGTCTAGTTGACCTGCGCATTTAGTTGTGATCGTTGTCTTCAGCGGTTAGACGGGATCGCTGTTTCTCTTGTCTTTCCTTCGACGAGCTTCCTGGAAAGTAGACTCAGCCATGCCCTCTCTCGTCCGGCTACTCGGGCCTGGTAGATTCGGCGGGGGTCCCGGCTCTCCTTTCCGACAAAGCATCCCAGGTCTACTTTGTGCTTCTCTTGTTCTTTGCCAAAACACTTTCGGGTAAGTCATTGTTTTTGCTTGTGTTTATTTGGGAATGTTTTTTATTGTGATTTATTTGATTTTTTCTTGCGGTTTCTTTTTCTACACCTAGCCAGGGTTTCTTTTGTCTATCCGGAGGGTCCCCCCTTATTTGTTACTGAGGGATCTCCCCCTCTCTTGGTTGGTCTGTTGGCTTGTTTTTGTGTGTAACGGTTTGTGATGTTGGGTGGTGTGGTGTGTGTTGTTCTTCGTGTCGTTGTGGTGGTGTCGTGGTGAGCGTTGTAGTGTTCGTAGATAGAGAGCGAATGTGTCTTCGCCATGTGGTTTTGTGCGAGCCTTGTCTGTCCATCCAGTCTATAGGACCGTGTGCCAGTGTATTGTGGTGTAAAACATCTTTGGTTTTTTACCTCAAGGGCACTCACATGGGTGCCAGTGAGCGTGTTTTTTTTGCCTATATAAAGTCTGGTGGTCAAATTTTGATACTACTGCTCGAGGATTCGTAGTTTCTTCCGTGACGTATGTTGGTGTGTATCTTATCTAATTATGCTTAGTTTTCTTGCCCATGCCAGTAATGTTCTGCCCTGGACTTTTATTTGTAGTGGAGTTTGGTCGTTTAGGTGTTGGTATTGTTAAGCATTTTTTCAATTCTTTCTGCATGTCCTGTGTCCTAATTTATCTAATGTTTTCCTTGTATATCGGACCAGTCGCCCTTCCACCCTAACCGGTTCGTCGGGTTGACCCGGGCTGTTCAGTTGCATGTTGTATGCCCATTTTCTGCTTAGGCAATTTTTTCAAATGGTAATCGCTTTGTAAATTGTGGGCCGTTATCAGAACAGAACGAAGACGTCCGGTACGACCATGTTGTAGTTGACATAGTTTCGTAGCTGTTTGAGTTAAACTGTTTCGGCGTGGTAGTAAGAGTGCATGATGCTTACTTCCACCAATTGGAGTAAGCATCGCTACTATCGATTAGATAATGTATACCCTTTATTGTTGGCCCCAGGAAAATCTATATGTATTCCGTAGACCAGAGGACCGCCATTGGCTTTCCAGCTAGAGCAGGTGCTGAAGGGGGTGAAAGGGCAAGGAGTTTTGAAATTTCCCTGCAGGTTTTCGAGCCCATTTCTCTGTAATGTCTTTGTCCCATTCCAGGCCACCATACCTTAGCTACGCTTGGCCCAGGGATTTCGCATTCGCAACGATGCCGTGGGTGGCCTCGTTGCAACATAACACAGTACCTGGGTCTTGGTAATTTTTTTGGGAATTATGACCCGAATCAACTCCCTCAGAAGTATACAACCTTTCAGTAATCCGACAGTCTAGTTTGTCTATTTTTAAACAGTTTGAAAAATAAGACGTCTGTCCCATTTTCTGGCCACCCTTTTCTACCCGAGGTTAACAGTTTGGTAACAGATGTCTGTGTTCTTGCGGTCCATTTCATGGCAATGTCAGCCGCCCAGTTTATTGGTAGGTTGGGCGAAAG
The DNA here is from genome assembly GCA_004320025.1 of Laticauda laticaudata. Taxonomy (NCBI): domain Eukaryota; kingdom Metazoa; phylum Chordata; class Lepidosauria; order Squamata; family Elapidae; genus Laticauda; species Laticauda laticaudata. The sequence continues at coordinate 2,174 of BHFT01049507.1, read as the reverse complement.
TCTCGATTTGGAAGGGTGGAAGTTGGTTGGTGCCTAGGGTGTCAGTCCTCCATGTCCTGGTAAGAGGGTCACTGCAAGGCATCGGCATGAAGAAAATGTCTTTAACCGGGGTCGATGGATATAGAGTCAGAGTGTCCTACCCAGAAATTCGGACCCACCTGTGTCATTCTCGGGGACAGTACGTTAGGAGGGCTCTGTTCCGAGCCGAGTATGCTAAAAGAAGATTGTGGATCACTCACAAAGGTAAAATGTCCCTCTTGTATAAGCGTATTCATGGGAAGTGTTTTATGCCGGATTATAACGCCCGAATGCCTCTCTGTCCAAACTGGCTATTGTCCGTTCAGTTTTTTGAGAGGGTCTTTGTAGTAGAAGGCAAATGGGCGGCCTTCTCTTCCCATCCGGCAAAGGACATAGCGAATACGGCTCCTGAAGCCAAAACGGTGGGATGCATCGCAGTACTTGTAGCAGTAATGTCTGTCGTGCTCTTCGGCATCAATAACCAGGGCTCGGGAAGATGGATGGAGGTCGCTTAATCTGCCTGGAACGACTGGTCTCTGTCAATCTGTCGTTCCCAGGTCCATATGGCTGATCTGTTAAGTCTATGTGAGAGGGTTCCGTCGTTGTTGCTTTCTGTGGCAGGAATAGAGCGTGGTAAAAAAGTTTATAAGTCCAGAAAATTTGCTTTAATTCAACTTACCCTTTTAGTGTCTATTCGGTCTTCTTGAGATTGCCTTGATCTTTTGTCTGTGGGGTGGATCCCTCCTTATCGATTTGGTACCGGTCACAGGAATTCGACTTTTGAGGTGCCAAATTTAACTTTTTTTTTACTTACTGTCTACCTGATCCCGCTTTTTTGGAGACCTTTGTAACACCTCTCTGTGAGGTGGGCTTTCTAATTAGTCTCTCATCATTAGCGGTGAGGATGAGCACATCTCAAATATTGGGGACTCACTTCTCCTTTTATCGCCTTGCAATAATCGCTGCATTAGGCTTTGGAATACCCCAGGGGCATGCTGAACCCGAGTTGTTACGTCTTGCACATTTGAATGCTTCCCCTAATAGTCACGATAATGTTGTGCCCTCTAACTGTTGTCTTTCAGAGTACCAACTGGCATTGTTGTAAGCCTGGGTAAGGTCCGAGCTTTGGCCGAGACAGCCTTGCCCCTTCCCAAGAGTGTGTAGATGTTGTACTTACTGGAACAGGATAATGCACTTTGTGTAGTGCAATGTTTAGGGAGCCCTTGGATAGTCCCACAAATTCTCGACGGACCCAATCCTGGCTGTATTACCTGAGGGTTCATGAATTGGGGTTTCCCATTTGGCTGGTCAACTGGTTCCAGAATGCCCTGTTCTAGTTACTTTGTTTATTTCTTCATCAATGTTGGGTTAGCCTAAATTGGGAGCTATGGTTAGTCCTAGATTTGAATGAAATAGGGGCCCCTCGGTATACTTGGCCCTAACTTTCCATCGAAGACGTCCTGAACTCTCTTCATCAGGTTCTCCTCCCAGTCCTGGCGGTCGGCGATGCGGTTAATGCCGGTCATCCGTAATTCCTAGAATGGTTCAAACCATTGAGTCCCAGCAGGCCTTGGCTCCGGTTCCGGTCCTACGATAGGTTTAAGGCAATATCTTTTGGTGTTCCTTTGTAAACTTGTCTGGAAATGTCCAAGTCCGACACTCGGATTTCTGGTTCCTTGTAAGTCCTTTAAAATTAGCGATGGTGTTCTAGTTCAGCTCTGCCAATGTGCGGTCCAGTTCTTTTTGATGGTATCTCCAGAGAACCATCGAATAAGTTAACACCGGAATCAAACCTCCATTTTCATTTTGGCCCTTGACCAGACGCTCAATGTACCTTTCAGCCCATTATGTTGGTGTAGAGATGGCCGACGGTAATGGTTTGATGAGTTTCCTCTTTCCCTATATTTTTACGTTTGGGCCGGTGTTGGCCGTCTTGCCTTCGCGACTCTCGAGCTCCCACGTGTCCTTTATTTCTTGGTGTGTGTGTTGTCCGCTCCATCTGGAGGGCTGTTAGCTTTTTTGGTTCCAAGCATACTTGTTGCGATGTGGCCACGCCATTCGCAGTACCTACACACGGCATCTAAGGAACTGGCACTGTACACTCCACGATGGGGGTGGTCTCCCGCGCATTTGACACCACTGAAACCTCCTGATTA
>BHFT01049506.1:0-16425 GCA_004320025.1 Laticauda laticaudata | reverse complement strand
CCCCCAGAAGAGAGATAACTTCCGTCCAGCCTGGACCCTGGACTGAAGGTGGCACTGACTCTTCAACCACCATGGCCTCATGGGCACCACGTAACAGGAAACATGAGTACGCCTGGAGGGTGACCACACGAACACCATCAGCAATTGTGGTCAGAGAAGTGGTTGCAGGCTCATCATCGAAGAATACGTGGAGGAGCTCCTCCAGTGCCCACTCGCGAAGAAAGGCCTGGAGAAAGTTGCCAGAGCAGTTGGTATAGAGGTGGGAACTTTCCCCAAGCCGTTGGAGCCAAGAAGGAAAGCACGTGGCCTGCAAAGCTCCACCAACTCAGGGTGCCAATTATTTCAACTACAAGGGCTTCTTCAGACATCTCCTCTTCGCCCATGGTCGATGCTGACTACAAGTTCATGTAACAGTCGATGCTTCAGCAACGGGTCAGCTTCAGATAGCCGAGGTATACAACGCCAGATGACCTCAATGGGTGGGCTGAACACAACCTTCATTCATGGTTTCTTGAGATCCGACCCTACCCAACGACAACACAAGATAATGCCCTACTTCATCATGGCGTGATGCATGCCTTCTCCCTCAGAACCGAACATCATGAAAGCCCTACACTTCCAGATACCTCACCCATGAAGAGAGGATCTTTCACTACAGGCTGTCCAGGCAAGACGGGTGGGACAACGCCTTTGCGCATTCTGCCAACAGGTTCCAGTACTTCTCACCACCATGCAGCAATCGCCCACAGACCATGGGGAGGCATCGTGGATCCTGCTGCATCCTGCACAATCTTCAATGCGACATACCACTACCCAGTGTTTGCAGGAACAGGCTTGTGGACCACCAACAAGGCAATGGGGACCATTGGAGCTTGGTGTTAATGGAGGCAAGGACTAAAGAACCTGAATAGACCTAGCTGTGGAGATGCTAGCCCAACAGAGCTTTCACGTGGATGGAAGAAGCAGTGCAACCTCCCGAAACACTGGTGAACTCCCCAGCTGGAGCAGTGGAGTGGCAGACAGGATGATTAGGATGCTTCATGAGATGTTTCCTTCAGCCTGTCTTCATCACACTGATAGGATTTGTGCCATGTAATGTTGAGTGGCCTTACAATGAATAGGGCATTAATAAAAGATTTGTTTATGTTGAAATGTGTGGGTTCAAATGATTGAAAGTTGTTATTGATAGAAAAAGGGCCGTTATGTTTTTTTTTTGTGGGCAGCTGGGAGGGTGGACCATAACAGTCCCCACATGCTTGCAGTGGAAGTTTATCTATTCCACAGCTAATATCTTTACCCACCCAACAGCTATCCATCCCACAGAGCTATCATTACCCATCCCACAGCTATCCATCCCACAGCTATCCATCCCACAGCATATCCCTACAAATCCCACAAGCATGCAAAGGCTTAACCCTTTTTTCAAAGTTCTCCCACAAACTTTATTGAGCGAAAAAAAAATGAACCAAGTGTGTGAAGCAAAGATAACCTTTTATTAATAACAAACTGTATGACTTTATAAAAAGCAAAAAATGCCCCAAGTAAAAGGTCTTTAAGCAAAAGATAAGGTGAGCCAAGGTAACAACTCAGTCTCTGGCACTCTTTTCAGTCACTCTGAGGCGTTGCCCATGGTCCAGATGTAAAGGGGCCAGGGACTTGGAGGTGCGCAGCAGGTCTTTCCTCTGAATGGTGACCTGCTTGCGAGCTGCCTCCTTTTATATCCTGCTGGAGCTTCACAATTCATCCTCACCCGCATGTGCCAGGTAATGCTTTGCATTCCGCTATGCGATCCGCTATGGCACCTATAGGCGTCCAGTGATGCATCCGCAGTCATCCGCTACGCATCCACTATGCATCTGTTTCCTTCCGCGTAACATGTCCCGCTTCGACGTATCTCACCCGGAAACCCGCGGATGTTGTCATCATGCTTCCATCCCGCTTTCATCCGCTAGGCTTCCTACAACGCCGCTTCTATATCCCCTGCCTACATCCTCCCATGTCCGTTCCTTCATGTGTCCGCTCTGTTTAATGCAAATTTGGGGCACTTTTAGAGCGGATAACAATGGATGGAAAATTTGCTCATCCGCTGTGTCCTTTTTACATACGTTTTGCATCCGTTGGCCGGCGTGACCTAGCCTTAAGATGGTTAAATCTCATGTTGTATTGGTAAGAAATCTGTTCTATGTGAAAAATAACCTTTTGATAAAATAGTCATGTGATCTCATTTCAAAGTTTTAGATAGCAAAGTGCTGTGATGAAATTGCCATTTTAATTTCATTAACGCTCTCAATGTAGTGCTGAAACATTGAAGAAATAAATTAGTCAAGAAAACTGAGATACCTGTAAAACAATGGTGGGTGGAAGGGGTAATGCACCCATTTATTTAATTCCACTTTGATGGTTAAAAGTGCCTTTACACGACACAGTTATGAAAAATAGGGATTATCCACAAATGACCCCATGGAGTGCTGTGGTTGTGGGCTGTACTCATGCTTTGTTTTTACATTGCATTTAGTCTTCAACAGTTTTCTTTCATTTGGACTTTTATACAAAGTGACAGCCTTAAAGCAAACCATGGATAGAAAATCAAATAGCTGACAGTAGAGAGAAATGGCACTGAATGCAATTGCAAATGGGCCATGTTTTTTACCATGTCGTTAAAAATGTCCATAATAAATCAAAACAAAAGGTAAATTGTTATTTGAATAAGTAATCAATTTTATTACAAATTCCTTCCTATAATTAGTCTTTTTCTATTTGTGCATGATCTACCATTGTCTTGGTATGGTTCTTCCACCTCTCCCTCAAGGCCATTCATATTTTCCTTTGTATACATCTGGAGCATTTCTGACAATTAATAGGGGATTTAAATTAACTTTAGCCTTTCTATCTTGTAGTCAGTTGGAAAGAAATTTTTTCATCACATTGAAAAATTAACTCTAATATTTCCAAGCTATCGAATGATTAAGAATCTAGTTGCAATTTAACTTATTTTACTACTCTAAAATCAAGGCTGTTTTGCTTACGTAAGACATATAGCAAAATAAATTCACAGAGAGTGCTGACATGTAGTGTAATGATTTGCAACTTTTGGCAACAAAATTAAAACACACTGTCTAGACTTGGTTCTTTGAAAAAATGTTCCCTGCCCAAAATATGTGTGTTTTTTCTCATTTGTCTCATTACACAAAGTAACATCAAGGGTATGTTGATCAAAGCTGTTCACTAAAATTTTAGTCGGAGTACCAAAAACATGATGTAAATATCATGATCTCAGACTAGTTTATAAATGTACTTATGTTAGAAAACTAGGCTATAGATCTTGCATTTAAATTAGTACTCAGTAAATTACTATTTCAGTACATACAAGATTTGGAAGGAATAAAAACTCTCAGTGAAGAAAAATGGAAACCTAAAAGTTTTTTGAGGAAAATATTGTGAAATGTTTCCTTAAGTTTTTAATATTATGCAGGGCTATATTCAGCCAAGGTTTCCTGTATCTTCTTCAAATCAGGGTACACAATAACATGAATATGAGAATAATATAAGAATTACAAAATTTCAATCTGATTGATATTGAAATTAGGAGGAAAATTTGGAAGAAAAATGGTATACTGGGTACATATCAAAACAAAGACGCAGCTCCTATTGTGTAACACACTGAATGATTTTTCATTTATCTTTGTGGTAGAGTTTCTGTTTGTGATGTGGAGTGTGATGATTCATAGGTAATTTGTATGAATGGAATGTGAAGAATCGAAATAATCTAGGCTGCACTTACAATGGTGAACATTTATATACGTTGTTAGAAAATATGGAAAAGCTGAAGAGCTGTTATGGGACAGAAACTTTAGTAAAAAAATTCAATAAAATGGTAAGAGACCCTTATGCTATTCAAACAAGTTAGCAGAGGAAAAAAACATGACGGCTAATTTTTGTGCAGGGTATAGAGAACATTCCTCATTTTTTTCTGAACTGAAATCATTTAGCTTGTTTCAGTTCCTGTCATTTTTTATTTCACTCAGGATTAATTTTGAAAATTGTATCCCCTTCTCTAATACCCAGATGGGACTGTGAGATAATAGCAATCAAATTAATTTTCAGAGGATTAATCAGTAATAATGTACTGAGATTTTAAGCTGCATTTGATATTTCATTTTAAAAAATGACAGATTTTGGCCAGTGTACATTTGGACACTGTCACAGAACAAGTAGGTCATGTACTATGTGAAGCTTTCTCTATAAATAAAATTATTGCTACAAAAACTAGGTAGTTGTAAAACAACCTCCTTTGATTTTTTTTCTTACTTGTTCCATAATACATTATGAGTTATACACAGACAAAATCATGAAAACCTAAAAATATTTTTATTCTCATGTTTAGTTTGTTGAATATTTGTATAGATCATTCAACCAAACTTTAAATCTATTAGGAGTATAGCAAAGTAAACTCTGGCACACTGAAAATTGTGCCATAATATATTTAAAATCCAATTTCTTGAGAGTTGAATAAGCGAAATGGTTGAGAATTGTTGCTGAATATGAATGTATATGATGGAATAAAATAATGTGTAATCATAAGTCCTTAGGATATGGTTCAGTACCAAACAGGGACTAAGATAAGAGGCAACATGAATTTCCTTTAATTTTGTTTTAATGTATAAACACCATGTTGGCTGGTGATATTAGAGGTTTAGTTGAGGATATGCATGTACAGTGTATGTCAGCATTATCATCATTTTAGCAATTGTCTATCCACTGCGTGATGATGGCCTCTTCTGCATTTTTCCAAACAATATGGTCCTGAGCTTTCTTTTGCCAATTGGGCCTGAAATACTTGCTGATGTCACTGATCCATCTTGTTTGAGGTCTCTTTCGTGGATACTTTTTATCAAGTGGGATCCATTCTATGATTGCCTTGGTCCACTTGCCATCAATTCTTCTTGTTACATGAGTCCATTTCCATTTCAGTATATGTATACAGTATATGTACTTTATACATGATGCTGAATAGTATAGATCTGAAAATTAATGCACCAAAGGCTAGGTTAGTTGTTTTTCACAGATATAATATAATAAAAATGTAAGTTTTATATTAAAGAAAGAAAACAAACAAGTGATTTTATGTACTCTAGAAAGATTTTGACTCATGATGGGGAAATGGACAGTGAACAAATTCTGGTACTGGGTAGTATGTAGTCTGTTGTAAGAAATATACATCTGTCAAATAATACTGTACACTTATGTACAGTACAGTGTTTTAGCTAACTTTGCTATATAAAGGTGAAAATTGGTTATATTAAAAGATACTTAAAAATAATTAACCACCAATGGAATGAGGTACAGCTTGGTGTAGTGGTAAAGGCATTAGGCTAGAAACTGGAAGACTGTGACCACAAAGCTGGCTGGTTGACCTTGGGCCAGTCATTTTTCTAAACAATAACAAGATGACAAATCTGAAAATATTCAAGATTTTAAAATCTTTTCAAGGAAATGTTAGGGACTAGTTCAAGTTGCCACTGGGAATCAACATTGACTTGAAAACACACGCACACACACACACGATGGAGTGAGACCCTTAAGAAAAGTGAAATAACATAACAGAGTCCATGGTGAATAAGTGATAGATAAATATAAATGTGACCAGTTTAAAAAAATGCATTGAAATAGTTGATAACATAAAAATAAAAAAATGGGGATCAGATTCCAATAAATTTAAAAAATAATGAATTGGTCAAGGGGAAGAGGAAGATTGGGCAAGATGCGGTTGTATAAATTACTGTTTGATGAGATTATAAAAAAATAGGCAAATACTTTATAAAACAAAAGATAAAAATGAAACAAAAGATGGGCATCATAAAGATGATTTTCAAGGACAGAAAGGATAGCATTGGTGCATGTTAGTATAAGGTATATTTATTTACATTTAGTTTGCTTTTCTGTGCTTTTAATTGTGTTGGATATTTCTTTCTCCCTTTCTGAAGTTGCATATTTTTGCTTATTCTAAAAAGGATCAATGTGTATAGATATGCATAGGTAAAGGTAAAGGTTCTCCTCGCACGTATGTGCTAGTCATTTCCGGCTCTAGGCGGCAGTGTTCATCTCCATTACAAAGCTGAAGAGCCAGCACTGTCCAAAGAAGTCTCTGTGGTCATGTGGCCAGCATGATTAAACGCTGAAGGCCCACAGAACACTGTTACTTTCCCACCATAGTCCTGATTTTTCTACTTGCATTTTTACATGCTTTCGAACTGCTAAGTTGGCAGAAGCTGGGACAAGTAATAGGAGCTCACTCCATTACACGGTGCTTGGGATTTGAATCACTGAACTGCTGACCTTTCTGATCGACAAGCTTAGTGTCTCAGCCAATGAGCCACCACGTCCCTTATAGATATGCATAGAATATACGAAATATACCATATGTTTTCTACATTAAAAATGTTTCAAAAATTTTTTTGGTGGGTTCTGCTGTTAATATTGTAGCCATTTTAATTAAAAGCATAAATTAAAATCTATTTTTTTCTGTAGGTTTTAGCATTGCTATTTTGGAAGTAATATGCATGTGATTTAATACTAAAAATATATAAGTGCAAGATACCTAAAATATTTAGGTAGCTATTAAATTGATCATCTATCTAAATTGTTGATAGATATAACACTTTTTAAAAAAAAATCAAATAGGTACATTCTTCAGAACTTTGGAGTTCCCTAGCAATTTTTTTGTCTAAAGTTTAAATGCATGGTATCTGTTATTTTCTAAATGTAGTACTAAATGCAATACTATATTATTACTTAATACAACTCTGAGATAGAGAAAAACTATTCTTAACCTATTTCTTCATTGAAGCCCCTGTCCCACTGCACCAATGGATGCAAAGAGGATGTAAAATTAAAAAAAGCTTGCATCTGTTGGAAAAACAGATGCATCCGTGTGTACTCACTGCATACGTGTTTCATACACTGTATCCCTCCAGCATCCGTCCACTGAGATTTTCATCCGCACAAAAAGTTCTGAGCTGCACAAAACTTTTTGAAGGCGATGAACTTTCCACTGCATACAATGTACATCCACTGGAACATATTACGGGTAACAAACGTTCTATGTCCGTTATCATCCGTTAAATGTCTGCTGTATCCTCTCAAGCATCCTCTGGCCATCCTCGCAACTCACATTCTCATGCAGCTGAAAATGGAAAGAGGGAGGAAAGCGAAAAGGTAGCACGGAACGTCCACACATCGTTAGTAGCACAGAAATAGAAAGGATGTAGCTATGCATCTCGTATATAAAGGATTAAAACAGACAAAACGTTTAGTATCTGGGATGTATCTCGGATATTTAGGATGTCTGCAGATGTCTAGAGTATGTAGAAGGACACCTAGGAGGACTACGCGATATTTCCTATAAAAAGGGGAGAAATCACCTGGATCTCAGTATGATCCAGCAGCTGAATTGTTACAGACCTCTTTCACCCTTGGTCTTGGTCTTCCAACGTCATCCATTGTCTCCACCATGGATCATGACACAGTCCCGTATGGTAGCCGCCATCATTCATCATCAGAACCAAGCCCTGTTCAGACTGTTTCAGCCTTTTATAGCACAAGGAAAAGAAGGAGACGTCCAAGAGCTGTTGTGGGTCCAGAGGATGGATCGTGAGAAGAATGGAGTTTTGGAACTGTATGACCAGTTGATGTTGGAGCTGAGGAATGAAGAACCCTGCATGCATTCCAGCACTTTCATGAGGATGCCACCGAGCCATGTTTGATGAAACTTGTAGAGCGTCTGAGACCCAGGTTGACCAAGGCCGAGCACCAACTTTCTGTCCCAACCTGACCCTGGACTGAAGGTGGCAATGACTCTGCGGCACCTGGCTCTGGAACCACATACAAAACATGCAGTATGCGTGGAGGGTGGCACACGCAACAGCATCAGCAAGTGGGTCAGAGAATGGTGCAGTGCCATCATCGAAGAATACGCTGGAGGAGCTCCTCGCAAGTGCCCACAACTGCAATAAGGCTGGAGGAAAAGCTTGCCAGAAGAGTTGGCTATCAGAGGTTGGGAACTTTCCGCACATGCGTCGTTGGAGACCAAGATGGGAAGCACGTGGCCGCAAAGCTCCACAAGTCAGGGTGCCAACTTATTTCAACTAACAAGGGCTTCTTCAGTATCATCCTCTTGCCCAATGATCGATGCTGCTACAAGTCATGTACATTCGATGCTTCAGGCAACGGGTCAGCTTCAGATAGCCAGGTATACAACGCCAAGGACCTCAAGGGGGGCTGCGACATGCAACCTTCATCATGGGTTTTGCAGATCCGACCCCCTAGCCCAATGACACACAAGATGCCCTTACTTCTATCATGGGTGATGATGCCTTCTCCCTCAGAACCTACATCATTGAAAGCCCTACAGTTCCAGATACCTCACCCATGAAGAGAGGAATCTTTCAACTACAGGCTGTTCCAGGCAGACGGGTGGTGGACGAAGCCTTCGGCATCATGCCAACAGGTTCCAGATACTTCTCAACCACCATGCAGCAACGCCCCAGACCATGGAGGAGGCAATGCGTGGAATCTGCCTGGCATCATGCACAATCTTCATGCGCAACCCGCTACCCAGTGTTGCAGAACAGGACTGTGGGAACCACTCAACAATGCCAATGGGGACATGGAGCCTGGTGAATGGAGGCAAGGATAAAACCTGATAGGATACTTGTGGATGTGCACAGCCCAAGCAGAGCTTTCACGTGGAGGAAGAAGCAGTGCAACCTCCCGAGAACACTGGTGCAAACTCCCGCAGCTGGAGCAGGGTGGAGTGGCAAGACAGCGATCGGGATGCAGAGTCTCAGTGTCTTCAACACTGATGAGATTTGGCCATGTATGTTAGTGGCCTATACAATGAATAGGGCTATTAATAAAAGAGTTTTGTTTTGTTGAAATGTGTTATCAAATGATAAAATTGTTATTGATAATTAAAGGGCCTATGTTTATTTTTTTTAGTGGCAGCTTGGGAGGGGTGGACCATACAGTCCCCAACTATGCTTTGCATGGAGTTTATCCCGTAAATTACATCCCCGCTATCCATCCACAGACATTACCCTCCACTATCATCCCACTATCTCCAACAGCAACTATCCCTATCATATCGCCACAAGCATGCAAAGGTTAAACCCTATATTTTCAAAGGTTTCTCACTCAACACTTTATTGCAAGTAAAAAAAATGAACCAAGTGTTGCAAGCAAGATAACCTTTATTAACTTTTAGTACAAACTTTATGACTTTATTAAAAAGCAAAAATGCACCAGTAAAGTGTCTTAAGCAAGAATAAAGTGAGACAAGTAACAACTCAGTCTTCTGGCATCTTTTCAGTACTTGAGGAGTATGCCATGGTCTCAGCTGTATGGGCGCAGGACTGTGGAGGTGGAATGTGGCATTGAGTGCTGGTCTGAGGCACCAAGTGGGGTGCTTGGCGCCCTGAGAAGTACAAACAGGGGATGGTGTGTTCAAGGAATGCTCTCAAGAGAAGGCTGACCTCAGTCCCGTGAGGTTGAGAGGCCCTTCATCAAGTACCTGGTAATGTCAGTGCACAAGACTGATGAACAATTTGTCCTTGAATGGGCTTGGCTGTGGGGTGGAGGAAAGGAGGGAGTGTAACTGGGGCTCGTCTGTGGTGCTGCCAGCTGGGCAAGCTGTGGCATCTGTGGCGTGCGATGAACCCTGGGCCCTGGACTGGGAAGGGCTTGCTTGGCTGTGGGAAAGTCCTGGTAGTTCGTAGCCCTTGTAAAGTGAGGGGCTGTTTGAAAGCCATGGAAAGGGCTGTGACATTGCCTGGGGTGGAGAGGCAGAACTGGACTGCTGAAAGGAGGCAGCTTTCAGCTGGCCTTGAGGGTTGTGCAGAAGTGCTGTGATCTTCTGCTTGCATCACCTGGTAATTGGGCCTCGGCATATCCCCTGAGAGTGGTGGCTCATGTAAGGTAATGAAAGTGTGGTGGCTGGAGCGATCCTCTGTCCAAGTGGACCAGCTGAGAGAGAAGTTCTCTGCTTGTCTTCATCATGTCCCTGATCTCCAACAGGACAGTGTGGCTCTGGCCGCTCCAGTCTGCCTCTCGCCTGCATCATCTGGAGCTGGGGGTTGGGGTGGGGCATTGGTCTCTGGTGGCTGCCACCTCTTCCTCATTTGTGACAGGGGATCCAACCAAGTCCTGCCGGCATGGGGAGTGGCAGCTGTCGGTGGGTCTCTGCTGTGTGGCCCTCTGAAGTCACCTGCCTGACAGGCTAGCTGGCTTCCTGCCTGGAAGAAGGACTGGCTGTCTGTGGGCTTGTTCTGAAGGGAGAGGGGTGATCAAAGAGGGGCTGCTCCCTTTGGTGATGGACCCTCACCCCTCCAGAAAAGCTGTACTATGGCCATGATGTAACATTTCCTGGTCGTGAGCTTGACAGCAGCCTGTTCCAGATTTTTTTGAGGTGTAGCTTTTGCGTACCAGGTGTGCATTGTGCCTTCCACCATCGCCAGGAGGTACATCTGCAGTGGTAAGCCCAGCTCTCTGCCTTGTCCTCTCCAGTTGCTGTTTTCCTCTTGTTTGCAATAGACTCTGTAGCCCTTTCTCCACAGGTACTCGTTCTCCCTCGCCTTCCAGCAACGACTCTCCTGCATGGGTCCTCAGAAATGGTGTACTGTTTCCTCTCTCCCTATTTCTGACCTTCCCTTGCCTCTTCCTTCCCTCTGGCAGGGTCTCAGCAGGGTCTTCAGGGGCTTGAGCAGCAGGGCCTTCAAGCAGCAGGGCTTTGAGAGCGCAGCAGCACCAGAAGCCCAGCAGTAGCACGCAGCAAGCACCGACCAGCAGCACCACCAGCAAGCACCAACCCAGCAGCAGCACCAGCAGCACCCCACACCAACCAGCAAGCAGGCAGCTTCAGAAGTCCAGTTGCAGGGGTGGGATGTTGATTCTGTCCTTCTTGCCAGGGCTTGGCACGCCGTAGGCACGCGGCCTTTCCTCTTCTTCCCTGAATGACGAACCATGGTGGTTTCTTTGGAAGATGTATGTGGCAGCACGTCTTTCCTTCTGAAATGCTGACTGCGTGCGACCTGCATCTTTTTTTTCCACCGGAACTGACGCATTCATACTCCCTGCATGCGCCATGCGCAGTGAACGCTTTGCATCCAATATACATCCACTCGGCATTCGCTTTGCTTCCTCTAGGCGTCTGTGATGCATCCGCGTCATCCGCTACACATCCGCTCCTTCCGCTATGCATCTGCCTTGCAATTCTCCCCTGGAAGCCCTTTGGATGTGTCATCCGCTTCCATCTGCTGTCATTCGCTAGGCTTCCTATGAACATCTGCTTAACATCCCCGCTACGTACTACCCTCGTCCGTTCTTTTCTATTCTGTTTATGCAAATTTTTGCCACTTTTGGGAGCGGATGACAAGGGATGGAGCCACCCCTGAAATTTTGCTCATCCACCGTGTCCTTTTTGCATATGTTTTGCGTCCATCGGCCAGTGGGACTTAGCCTTTAATTGGTAGAGCCACAAAACCTGAACCTGGAGCAATGGAAAACAATAGCCTTCATTATTCAACGTCTAAAGAGGGGAATATATGTCAGAATTCATGCTTGCAGAAACAAATGTCAGCAGGTATATGTCTAATGGCCACCTATATTACAAGTCTGTGTGATCACAAGTATAGGGCCAATCTTTAGTTCACATGTTAATCTATGCATCAGCATAGATCAACATGAGAACAGCTTTTCTAAAGAATGCTACTGATGGAAGGTTGAGTAAGGTGGGAGATTTAGTGGGAAAGTAACTGAAAAATACAGCTTTATCCAATTTAATGAATTCTAGATAAGTGAGGATCATATCTTCTTCAATTTACAAAGATCCCATGACTCTTTGTAAGCAACATGAAGCCCATAGGCACATATATACACATAGCATTCTTTTTTCTTCATGTCCGAGAGCCTTGCTGCAGCTACGTATTTCTACTGGTACCATCTTCCCTATGACTAGAGCTGGTGGTAAAGTCTTCACTGGAATTACCAGATATGTTCTAGCAAATAAATAAGATCAGGAGTGGGATTCAAAATTTTTAACGACTGGTTCTGTGGGTGTGGCTTAGGTGGTAGGGGTGGCTTGGTGGTCATGTGACTGGGTGGACATGGCTTGGTGGTCATGTTATTGGCTGGGTGTGGCCAACTCAATATCACATCAAGGCATGCATCTCCTCGCCCGGCCTCTCAATACTGTGGGGATGACGCAACAGTCATAAGTGTGAAAAATGGTCATAAATCAATTTTTTCAGTGCCATTGTAACTTTGAATGGTCACTCCACACAAGCAAAGTACCAGCAAAGTAGGGGAAAAAAGCTCCAGAGACGTTTATGAGACAGGAAGTCTAGTCCTGCCAAGAATGTAATAAGGGTTAACAGAGAGGCAGTTTCTGTAAGCAACCCCAGAATGTTTCCTTTCTGCCTTCCTAACAGGATTAGGTCAGTAATTTCTTCTTAACAACCAGTTCTCTGAACTGCTTAGAATGTTAACAACCGGTTCTAGCGAATAGGTGCGAACTAGTAGAATCCCACCCCTGAATAAGATCATTTCCTAGGACTGACTAAACAGACACGAAAATCTTTTGAATTGAAGAGGCTTATCAGCTAACCAAATAAACTGGTCTCCCTCAAATATTAAGATGAATTATTTGGGAAATAACCAAAACCCCCATCATTTATTTTGAAACATCAGCAATCCAATTCATATTACATAACAGAAAGTAAATGCCAGGGATATGAAGCGTACAAACAAACATGAGAAGAATTATGGCTAAAGTTGAGATGGCCACAAGTTTAGAGAGAAAAATACTTTAATATAAATATGCATGTTAAAAATTATTCATCTTATGAATTCAGTTGATTTTATAAAGAAGCATGGCTTGAGATAAAACTGTGATTATTAATATTTTTTGTGTTGGTGTACTTTTTTTATCCCATAGTGGTTCTGACTTGTCTTAACAGTGTAAGTTTCACCCATGTAAGTGCCACTATAGAATTAGAAAACCATTGCCTTAACACAAAGAAAACATGGGTTAAGCACTTATTAACTGACTTCACGCAAAAAGAGTTTCTGCTAGTTAAATGGGATCGTATATTTTTTTATTAAGGACCTTACATTAGCCTATCTGAAATAAGAAAGTCTCATATATCACATATGTTGCAATTTTATATAGTAAGAATTTTAGGTTTCCTTTGGACAATGTTCTTTCAGACCGAGTTCTGTTCTTTGGTATACACTTCAACATCATTTTAAAATCAGAACATGTTTAATAGTCCCAATGAAGAGAATTAATTTCTCAACATTTCTTCTAAATGTTGGCAGATTCTGATATTTTGTAAATGGTATTTTCCAGACCAATATTCTTTATAGGTGGAAGGTGGAAAGCAAAATCAAAACCACAGTATTCCAAGATGAAAAGAGAATCCACATCCTGTTAATGCTATGAAGATTAATGGAAACCTAATGATCAGCAAAACACTTTGATCTTCTGAATATAAGAATAGTAGCATAGACAACTTCCTGCACCAATAATACTGCCTCTACATTGCCAGAGACAAATGAGAGGAAAATTATTATGCAGCCAAAATATCTATGGAGGCAGACTGTTAACTATCCCACCAGGTTAGAAAGCATAAGAAATTCCTGGGACATTTTTTTTAAACCAAGAGTATAACCTTTGCAAAGATTCCATGTGGTTACAGAAGTAACAATCTGAGAACCCAGATTGTTGGGGGTAATAAACTGACTCTGTAAGCTGCTTAGAGGGAGCTGTAAAGCACTATGAAGCAATATATAAGTCTAAGTGCTATTACTTTATTGCTAAAAAACCAGCGCTAATGATTTCATACGAAAACAGCATTGGAGAACTTTCCCCCCTGGACCTCCCATTGTCCATTGTCCACGATCATTTGTATTCCCAGCATTTTCCAACAGCTCCACAATACAGTCCATAGATATTTCCCTTCAGGGAGCCTTGGGGCTGGCCACAGTGTATAACAATCCTAGGGGCTTGCCAGGCAGCCTCTTTGCCAAGGCACACACAGGGCAATTGGCTATATAGGCTTCTATGTCTTTCTCCATACAGAGCCACCAAATTGCCTCTTTAAATGTGAAGGGTTTTCACAAATTCAAAATGCTCCACTGCCTTTGCCTCATGGCTCCACTGCAATAGTAAGTTCCCCTGTCTTAATGGGATATAGAGTTTGCTCCCCATCCATGCTAGTCCATCCCTAAAGGATAACTCATCATTGTGTTGTTGGAACTGCTTATCTCCAGCCAAGGCTTCTTTTAGGGGTCACATTAGGTCCTCAGTCAACTGTGATGACAATGTTTCCTTATATCTTTGATAGCTACTTGTTTGGAAGAAATGATGGAATTAATGACCTCTTCTTGAGACCTGTTGTACAGTGGCATTCATGGGAGAGTGTCTGCCAAGATATTTAACCTCCTAGTAGATAGTGGAGTGAAGTTGAAGCGATGCAAGAATTGGGGCCATCAAACTTGTTTGGGAGACAGTTTTCAAGAAGCTCTCAATGCTTCTAAATTCTTGTAGTCTGTCCACACCTCGAAAGGAATCTTACTGTCTTCCAAGAATTGCCTCCAGGTTAAGACAGCCCAATGGATCACTTAGGCTTCCTTTGCCCAGGTAGCCCATCATTTGAATAAAGTTACACCTTCCGCAGCTTCTCAATATTTTGCTTTGGACTTCTCCAGCTGGTGACCTTTAGGTGTTGGGCCTGTCTCAGGCTTCCAGTTGGCACACTTGTATTACAAATTTATCTCCCAAACCTCCCTTATATTTCAATGCCTTTTCTCCCCGCTCCCATTACAGTTGTTTGGTTGCAAGTGGGGCTGGGTAGTGAGTCAAACATGGCACAGATTTAAAGGAGACAGCTCTTGATTGAGTGCTGTGAAATGTAACATTGTTCTAGAACTTCAGGTCATTACCAAATTAAAAACTCTTTACTTTTCCAAGTTTCATTTTGGAATTAATGTTTTGCGGAAAATTGTTCTGCAATTTCCTAAAAATCTTTCTGGCAAAGGACTGTTGTATTCATGCTGGGATTATTTCTGTATTTTTGGGTTTGTTTATATGGCATCAGTTGTTGTTGACTTTTAGTGACAAATAAATTTGTTTTGGGGACAAGGNATTTCTGTATTTTTGGGTTTGTTTATATGGCATCAGTTGTTGTTGACTTTTAGTGACAAATAAATTTGTTTTGGGGACAAGGATAATCTGTCCGTCAGATCTTCCAACTACAGATGCCACTGCAACTGAGTTCATCTACCTTGCCATTTCCTTCCATATTTTTTCAGGCACGAAAGCCTTTTCCAGAGAGCTAGATAGAATAATAACAAGGCATTTGAATCCCTGCCACATGATTAGATAATAAAGTCCTTATTTATTTATTTGTTTGTTTGTTTGTTTATGATATTTATGATATTTATTTATTAAATTTATATGCTGTCATTCTCACTGTCAAGTAAGTTTGGATGGTTTAAGTAATAGAAATAACAGGAATCAGTAAAAACATCGTAAGCTTTGTGCAAAAATCAATTGCACAGTGGAATACACAGTTGCTAGGCAGTGGTTGCAGACTGGGAGAACTTAATATAAAGAATACTACTATTCCCTGGTAATCCCACCTATGTCTTAGTCAATCGCATAATAAGCTTCTGAGTGTAATTTGTTCTTCCAAATGCTGAGACATTGATGTGCTTATTTACCAGGATTTTTTCATACTAATAAATAACAAAAAATAATCTTATCTATTGAAAATATTACCAGTGCTTGGTCAACAGAGATTTTATTCACAGAAGTCACACAACTTTTATTTCTATAATTTATTTCTATAATTCATTCCTGTTATGAATATACAGCACAGTGTTTTGTACATATTATTATAATTTGCACAAAAATAATTTGCATATGTATGTATGTATGTATATACCCAAAATTCTCCTCCCATCAGTCTTCATTTTAAGTTTAACCATTCATTCTTTCTAGGCTTCTTGTTTAGCCTTCTTCACCTATTCTAAAAATATCCACTCAGAATTACCCCAAAGGTCTTCAGCTCATATTTTCTGTTGTGTAGTTTCAATCCTTTTACTGGCAATTAAACATTCAGATCTACTACATCTGCTGCTTAAGTTTGACATAATTATTTTCTTTTAGTGTACTGCATCTTGCTGTCAAGTATATCCCCAAGTACTTGATCTTATTCGTTACCTGAATTTTCAATAGATCTGCCAGTTCTTCCTTTGTCTTGATAGCATATTCCTTATCAGAATCTTTGTCTTATCTTTATCTTTATTTATTTTCAAACCAGCCACCTTTCCATATGTCTCTATCTTTTCTATCAATTTTGATGCTAT